>OZ038476.1:740648-893148 GCA_964036315.1 Acanthosepion esculentum | reverse complement strand
TAAAGTTTAGATAAGCCGACACTATCGGCTTATCGAAATTTTGATTATTTTATTTAATTGAATTTTCAGTTTTGTACCTGAGGTATTTTAGTGTCACGAAAAGATTAGGAATAAAAAAAATATCACTGTTATTAATGGTGGTATTGTTGGTTTCATCAGCTCAATAATTTTTATATTCGATTTTTGCCCATAGATAATCACGTGACCACTGTACAGCGAATGATTGGGAGCAAGATTGGTACTGGCGGTTCGTCAGGCTATCAATACCTTCGTTCTACAGTCAGGTAAAACTGCTTTCTTTATTTCCACGAATAACTTAAGAAATCTTCTTCAATGTTTACAGTTCTTATTTATTAAATTTGTCTTAATACGCCACAAGACCAAATGAGAGTAATGAGGTGATGAATGTAAATGACTTGCCTACCTATATGAGCTCTATAGGAGGCGCCTGCAGTATATTATGAAGAATGCGATCCAGTATTTTTATATTCAAGGGAGAATAATGAAATACTATTCTAGAGTTACTTCCCATTATCAGCATCACAACTAAGGCAAAATCGTAAATTAATATGAATGAATTTAATCAATAAGATAGGTACCTCCACAAAAATCACGATAACTAAAGTTTAAATTAATTTAAAAAATGAAAAAGCTTTATTGACATTTTCGTTTTAGCTTTAATTGAAAGCTAAAGAATTTCCAGTAAGTAAAATACTCTGGTGTATTTCAAACATATTATATTGATTGAAATCGATTTTCATTTTTTTTCAGTAATCTCGTCAAAGTTCATTCTTGAGACATTTGTAACCACAAGTTAGTTCTCGGTTTTAAAAATCTTGCAAAAATAAAATATTCTTTTCTGAAACTTTATTTGAGGAATATTAGCCGATTTAAAGTATAATTAACCTTATTTGATTAACAAATATTGATTAACAAATATTATTTACTTTAAATTTATAATATCGCAGAAATTAATGTTTTAAGCAAACAGTAGCTGTGTTTTCAACCGACAATAGACGGGTGTACGTATTTGATGAGGTGGTGACAGATTGATTGTTGTTCTACGGAGACTTTATCTGTAAAACATAATTTAAGAAAATGACGTGATAACCTTTTTTATTTCATTTTAAGTACTCAATAATATTAAACAAATTGTAAAATGTTCTCCGTAATATAGTTTTCGGAATGTTGACTTTAAATTTACGATAGTCATCGCTCTTATTTTCTGATAATGTCGTGTATGTTTGCCCATACTTTAAAAAATGGGCACGTTTATGCATATAAAAAAAATTAAAAATTCTTTTTAAAATCTTAGTGTTTGAAGACTGGTATTAATCTTTACCATTTATAATTAATAAATATAATTTTCACTTAATAATAATATAATCTTTAATAATTAATACAAAATTTGAAAATAATAATTTTTTCTAATTAAAGTTTAAAAAAAATGAAAACTATTCTTGTAAAAATTCATTATTCATCGAAAAAATTCTGTATATTTCTTATTTATAAAAGTAATGAAAAGCTTTTCTAATTAAATACTGTCATAGTTTTATTACATTTTTTTATTCTACGATTCTGAGCAGATTTTCTGTAAATGGTGTTTCTGTTTGACAAAAACGAATTGATAATTTAAATTATCCGAGGGGTCATATTTTTAACTAATATAAATATGAAGACGTTGATATTTTAATTTCTCGAAATTTCATAAAATTAATTTAACAAATGTAAAAAACAAAAAATTACCAAGTTTTTCCTAAAATGAAAATTAAAAAAATAATTTAAATCATTTATGAATAAATCCTGAAAATTTCATTAAAATCCGACAATTATATGATTTTTGTAAGAATTTCAAAAACAATGTTTTTACAGCCAAAAGTCTCTACAATTCCCATAATAATAATTAAACAATTTTTAACCTACTGCTGTCGCAAGAAAAACAAGATTTTTAACCAAAATTTCAAATGTATTAGAAAGGATTAAAAATTTAAAAAAATAATAAAAAAGATACTTTTGTCGTTCGTCTTAATAATAATATAAACAGTTTGACAATAATACTTTGTTTTCATTAAGTTTGGGGCCTTTTTTCATCATGGTATGTTCTTTTTTAGCGAAAAAGTGGAGGTACCTAAAAAGTATAAAGACATATATTCATACTATAAACAAATAATTACGACAAATTAATAATTCTATAAATTTAATGAATAATCTCATTTTTCTTTGACAGCGATCGTTACAAAGTATTTCTCGATTTGTTCAACTTGTCTACATTTTTACTACCTCGCGAATGCATTCCACCCCTTGATAATCAGATGAAGAGGCGTCTCAATCTGCTCTACCCAGAAGATAATGCCGTACCTCTGGAGGAGAAAATGAAGAGGGTTATAGAAAATGACGAAGATTAATTCATCGTTTTATACCTCGTTGACATGGATACAACCTCTCTTTTCGTCTCCCTCCCCTTCTCCTCCCGTCTCAACCAATTTGCTTTTCAATATCTTTTCCGTTTATTGATTATCGAATTATAATGTTGCATTAAAATAACTTCCAAATTTTTTCTATTGTCATCTCTTTTATTATTCTGATATTTTTCAGAGCTTTGGACAAAGTTTTTTTTTTCAACTTAAAAGTTTAAAACCTCATCCACACAAATTTAAATGATTAAAAAGTGATAAAACATCTGTGATATGAACATCATTTTACAGCTGAAATTCTATGCTAACAGTTTCTTCACTCTCACTTCTCGCTTGTGGATCTCTCTTTCAGCTTCTTGCCTTCCAGTCACCTTTGACCTTCAATCTTTGATCTTCATTTGAATGCAATGTAATCATTATCTTCTGTCTTCCTAATTCCTGTTCTTTTACTGTTCTCTCTCCTTACTAATGTTTTCTTTTTCTCATATTCTCTAACACCCAGTAACCACTTGCGTCTTAAAAATAGAAGGGATAACCCCATATACAATACTGTGCGTGCTTTTCCAGGATCTACATTCGTTTACGTTTGGTGCTTCCGAAATATTTTTTACAATTTTGGGATTTAATTATACTGGAATTCTGCTGGGAAATTTGTCTCGGCTTTCCCACATCGAAGAGTTGAGGTTAAAAAAGTGCGAATAAAAACAGCAAGATTAGAGCGGACAAACTCTCTCTTTTAGGCACGGACGAATAAAGAAAAACTCCTGCTCGGTGTGCAACAATAAAAGAAGTGTTTATTCACATATACAGAAAAAAAAGGGTAAGAGGCTAAATACAATTAGGAGAGAAAGAAAGGGTGAAGAAAAAGTCCTTTAAGGGAAGAGAAAATGTTCATAACAGAAAAAAGGCTTGCTCAAAATATTTCTCTAGGCGCCTAAAAGTTATTTAAGCGAGTAGAATTTTGTTAATGGTTAGAAACACTCACAGTTTTCTTCACAGTTCTTGTAGAGTAGGAAAATGTTGGTAGATATAGGAATTTTGCAGTTGAGTGAGTTCGTAGGTCGACGACAATAGTCTTGTAGGTGAAAGGAGGCAGCTCTTAACTGGTCTTTAATAGTGGACCGACGTTCGTTCTCGACAGCCCTTTAATAGGTAGTTCTTCTTTGGTTGAAAGTGATTCTGAAGTTGACTGGTGCTCTCTATCGTTGACCTCATAGACGGTGGGGCGAATTCTCATTGCCAAATAGGCGAAGATTCTCCAAATTTATGGAGATTTGGAAGTCCCAAAAGGATCGAGGACTGTTCCCTCCAAAATTGTTATACAAATTTCCTGGCCCCTCCATTGGTCAGAAAACACATTCTTATCTCTGGTAAGAATCAAGGCTTTGGAAGTCGGTTTTGAAAGTAATGAAAAAGGTTGGAGTGAGGATTGGAAAAATAGGCTAGAATGTGAACTTGTAAAATATTTAATTCGTGGTTCTCAAATTAAATTCCAATATTTTCCTCCCAAAGATGCAATAAACTTCAGTTTGTTGCAGGAACAAAATCCCATTTGTCCACCCACAAGATAGCTCGCATGGAGTAAGATATAGATTAATTTATACAATTAAAACCAATCCCACCTGGAGAAAATATAAAACAACAATGTAATTTTAATACTAAACTTATTTTTAAGAGTAAATCTAATTAATCACACATTTAAAGCCAAAAGTTCTTTCCAAAATGAGGAAATAATACCAGCCTGAAATTTTATGATTCAGGAGGCTTTAGTGAATACGGAATCCTATGAACAAATTTAATAAAAAATTTAAAACGTGCTTTCAACGAGCAAGTACATTTTCCGAATATTTATAAAAGGGAACTTAGAGACAACGTAACTCACGTAATCTAACCTATCCCGCCAGAGAAAGGAATAGAGACATTGAATGTAAGTTTAACAAGTTTAAATTTAAGTTTTACTTAAATATATTCAGAGCCCAAAGTTCTATGATTTCGCGAGCTGAGAATCGAGGAGTCAATACTACAAGCAGCCTAAAATTCTCTGATTTCGGAGGCCCCAGAGTACAAATCCCCACTATGATGTCTAGTAAATCGATGTTTATCTGACTACCAGAGTAGTTAGAAGTCATACTCAGGTCACTGATGCAGTTTAGCATGAGGACACATTTTGGTTACAATTTAGTGTCGTGGCCAGGACGCAATTTGGTTACAGTTTAACGTCGTGGCCAGGACGCAATTTGGTTACAGTTTAACGTCGTGCCCAGGACGCAATTTGGTTACAGTTTAACGTCGTGCCCAGGAAACATATAAGGATCATTAGGATTAGATCCCTTTTCTTTACGATAATCTTTTGGGGCTATTTGAAACACATTTAACCCGCTTAGCATGAGAAGGGTCTTGATTAGTTGGGGTAAAGGAAGAAGTGTCCGGACAGGAGACTCTGTCCGTATTATTAGGAGGTGCTTTTGGATTATGGCTATGGGTGATGAATAAATCTAACTGGTATAAATGCTTGAGTGAATGGACGTTCACATTTCCATCCCCTTTCTTAATCTCAACAGACCGAATGTTATCATCACCCGTAATCAACCTTTGAACTCTACCCAAAGACAAATAAGGTCTGGATTTGGTAGGATTTTTGATGAGTACTATATCATCGATCTTAATCATGTTCTCAAAACTTTTGTCATATAAATCCTTGCACTGTGCCCTCAAATCCAAGAGATATTCCTGATACCGTAAATCCTTAAATCTATTTAATAAACAATCTCTAGCTTCTATAGACTTGACAATATCAGTTTTAGCAGGTGGATCCGAGCACACAGTCCTTTCTTCGCTTACATTGAGTAACAAACCTTCGTTTACATAAGGACAAAGGAAGGAGTTCGGAGTAACAATCTGTAGATCAGAATCAGAGGAGCAACGGTAAGTAAGGGGTCTGGAATTTATTGCTCTTTATATGTCAGTAAGAGTAGTAAGTAGATCGAAATAGTTGACCTGAGATCTACCAATGGTTTTATATAGATATAATTTGATGGTTTTGACCATACGTTCCCACACACTGCCCATCCGAGTATAGTACAAGGGAATTGTAAGGTATTTGATATTAAATCTGTCCACGAACTCATTGGAAGTCAGGAATTTGTTCATAAAATTTCAACCTGCAATGAATGACCGAGCATTATCGCTATAAACGTGGGCATGAATACGGTATATGTTAGTAAATCGAATGAAAGCAAGCACAAAGGAATGAGTGCTCATTTCTTTCACCAATTCTATATGGACTGCCCGAATGTTCATACAAGTAAAAACCAATGTGTACATCTTTTTCGCTCTATCGCCATTACCAACCCATACATGCCAAGTAAAGTCTATTGCAATGTGCAGGTAGCACTGAACCAAGTTAACCCTATGCTTAGGTAGGTTAGTAAGCTTAGGGTACTTAAAGGCAAGCGCATTATACTTTTTACAGAGGTAACAGCTAGAGATGCATTTCTTAATAGTCTGTTGAGTCTTACATACCCAAAACCCAGACATTCTCAGTTTGTTCAGAGTGGCAGCAATACCCAAATGCTTGCATCTTGTAGCAATCAAAGATAATGAGGTTAGTTAAGGGGTGACATCTATATAGCAATACAGGATAAATAACCTCAAACCGATGCATATCCGCCTTGCTAATTCTCGGCAAAAACGAACGAATCCTTCTTTGTCCAAGAATAAGTTCAAATCCCTAACCAAACTCGGAATCTCTTTGTCTAGAGGATTTTCGAGATATTTCCCTATCAAAAGATTGTTGCATTAAGTTAAAGAGATGGGCCTTTGCACAATGTTTGGGTTCAGCATCAGAATGCTTCAACTTATTTATAAACTTAAACACTGCAGCAGTAACTTTAGTAATTTAGACAATTTAGAATCTTCCAAAAGCCAGGTAGGGTAGTCAAAGGATAGACCTGTAATGATTAAATCGCTGTGATTCTACAAGGAAGGTACATACTTGAACTTAACCTATAATCCATAATCAGACCAAAGATTTTCTAGGGCTTTAAAAATATCCTTCAGTCTATTCTTAACGAATTGATTCTTAGTTTTAATGTTATTGTTACTAGACAACAACCATGACAACACCACTTGAGCATCCACTGCAATGTTAACACTTTTAACACATGCATTGGAAAATGTTTTCAGAATACAGTCAAGACATTCAATAGCTAAGAACAGCCATTAATTCCAGAGTAAGTAAGGATCTGAACTTAATGGGAGCCACTTTGGTCTTTGCGAAGACTAAGTTCGATTTGTGATTTTGTACAGCATAAGCAGTAAACCCATATGCTCTTTTCGAGGCATCGCTGAATATGTACAGTTCTGCGCGAACGGAGTCATCAATCGCGCCTCTAGGAAAACTTAATACTTTAAGACGATTCAGGTCATCAGTCGTGATAGGAGAAGAATTTTTCGGAAATTTAAGCTCTAATTTATCTAGTTCCCTCTTAACCTCAGTGCGGAACTTTATTTCAATGTGCGTTTTCCTATAGCACTCCTTCTCATCAGCTTCATTAGTATGGTATATATCTACTATATCCCCGTTGATTTCATCCACCGTAGATAACCATTGAGAAATATCACCCCTTATCGAATTAAAGTAATCCCAACTTCCTTTTTCTTGGTTTTTCAGAACATCAAGAGTAGTAACTATATTGCCCTTAAATATATTGCGTCTTTTGGCTAGTTTACTAGTTAAACCCGAAATAGTGGACATTTTGAAAGGTGTATATACCGTCTGATTTTAACCACAAAATTCCCCAAACTCTTCAAAAAATATCTAGAAAGGAAAAGAGAATCACCAAGACAACTGTTCACTTAAAGAAAAAAAAAAGAAGTATATCACAAACAAATTCTTCCACTTAACACACGTACCGCCGAACACTAGAGTCTTCCGAAAGAAAACAAATATGTTGTACTTAGCAGCACGCACAATATTTTGAGCAAAATGCTGGGAAATTTGTCCCGGATTTCCCACATCGAAGGGTTGAAGTTAAAAAATTGCGACTTCTTTCAAAGAATTTCAAACTGATATCAGAGGCTTGTGAAATTAACGGATTCTTCTTCTTCGGGCAACAAAGTACGACAAGAATCTCCTGATTGATGTTTCAGGGCGTTCTCTTGATTCAGAGAGAAGAGTCACGGGATGGGCGTGATGTCTAAGGCAAAGATGCGACTATCTTTTGCCTTATCTCATTTGACAAAGATGTAAAATAATATCACCAGATGAGGGAAATATATATGTCGGGTGATCAAGTTACATCAATCTTACTAGTTGGGGATGGTTGGTTGTCGAGAAAATAGAAATATTTGCTTTTATTTGGATTTAAACACTGACTACTGATGTTGGTTAATAATATGCAAGCAGACTTAACTCACCTCAATCCATAGTAAGATGGCGAGTGGAGAAAGATTGTCTTGCGCTTTTATACAAAATGAGGAAGGTGGTAGCATCTAAGTTACTAGTCAAACTCAAAAAAGGACAATTTATAAAGGATTTGAATCAATGTTTCTCTGTATGTACGCTAAGAGTCAATTTAAATATCGACTAAATGACGTGTAAGCAAAACTGACATATAAGAAAGTTCTTTATTCACTTTCGAAATAGGAATGTCGCACGTACGGCATGAGTGCTTATTTGCAATGGAGATGAGATCAACTTTCAATTGAGAGGTTTTATGCTTAAAAAGCTACATTTAACGAGATTTAAATTAGAAAAATGTTATTTCGTTAGATTGGAATCCCGAGCGCACAAAGGCGTCGAGCGTGTAACAATAGTAAACTGATTTTATTAAGTTATGCCGCCAGCTTTTTCGAATGAAGACCACCTCGTTGATTTGTTTGCTTTTCACGTGATTCGAATCTGCTTATTGCTGTTTATTCGGTTGGAAAATCGGTGACATGAATTCCTATCTTAGGTGGATCCATGAGCCACCTGAGATCGGAATTCATACAACAGATTTGATTATCTTTATCTTTCAGAAAGAAAGCTAAATAAATAATTCAATGGATTGAATAACAGCAAAGAAAAACAAATCCGAAACAGCAGCAGCAACTTCTCTAATATCATCAAAAACGAAAACAAGATGAAAAAAGGTAAGTCAGTGAATGCAATAATCTGGTTCTAAACGAATGTAAAAACCATTTTAATGGTTCCAATTAATGTAATCTGTGCAAATGAATTTGGGTCGTCTATGCAAATAAGTAATAAACGTTTCTGAAAGAAGAAATACTTTTGGATTTTAGACAGATCAACTTTTCGAAACTTGATCTGTTGATCCGTCAGAAAACAGAAAAAGCTGGACATCTGATTTCGTGCCAATTTCGAACCAAATAAAATGGCAGAGCATAGTTTACTCTAATGAGTTTGATCAACGAGAAAGAATATATATATATATATATATATATATATATATATATATGTGTGTGTGTGTGTGTGTGTGTGTGTGTGTGTGTGTGTGTGAGTGTCTGTTTCTGTATATGTATATATCTATGTATAAAATTACTTCTAAAACTCAATGAATTTAATTATAAAAAAATTGTCAGCATGAAATCAATGGAAGCAAAATAAATATTTAAAAAAATAAGTTTTATAATTAGTCATTAGAGACATCAGGTATTTAAAGAAAATGTTTCTTTTTTAAATCAGTTTTTGAAATATTAAAAACCAATCTAGTATATTTAAACATACATTATATATAGAGTTTTTAAAAACTCAGTATATAAAAAAAAACAGATATTTAAAAAAATCAGTAAGTAAAAATAAGTATGATAAAATATTAAAAAAGAAGTAAAGACAACAATGACAGATGGGAAACAGCGATTAACTAACCTAACGAACTTGTGTAAATAGATGGCAGAACAGGGTGTGGGAAGGATTGTGTAAAAAAACAAACAATGCTAAGAGCTATAAATAACAGGAATGCCCAAATTCTGAAGAAACACTGTACATAGAAGAAGTGAAATACACACACAAAAAGCGTCCAGCAAAATCAAAAAACAAAATGCAGTAAAAATACAAAAAATGTATTTTAGAATGTTATCAGTGATCCCAGTAATGTTGGGATCACTTAGATGCACAAAAATGTAGTTAGAAAGCTTTCTAGAATCTTTAATTGAAAACCGCTTATATGCATTTACGAAGTTTATTTAGTCTGACAAAAGGCCTCAAATACAGAGCACCAAAAGAAACTACATGTATAATGTCAGAGTGCAGGAAACTGATAAATTTAAAGAGGGTTTGGATTGGAGCAATTTCAGAATATTTCAAGAAGGAAATAGCAAAAACTGATATAGCTAAATGCGTAAATATTTAATTAGCATAGCACAATAGGATGGTACAAGATCGCAATCGTTGGAATTCAGCGAGGATCGAACTTATTACATTGGCGAATAGTCTGTATGATTAGTTTTTAACTTGCAGTTGAGATACGCAGGAATCAATGACCTCAAATGTGCAGCTGAAAAAAAGGGTATATAACAAATTGTTTTTAAGCATTTCACCCCTAGCAAAGCGGGAGTGCCACTAGCACAGAGAGTGAAAGTAAGAGTAAAGAGAGTTGATTGAGGAAAGGATAAAGAAAAGGACGGGGATCAAGATCAAGGCATTAAAAATGTCAATTCACATTACATTTAAATTTTTGAAGATTGCAGTTATCAGGGAAGCAAGTAAGAGGAATGGAGTTCCACTGTCGGGAAGTGCGAGAGAAGAAGCTATTGGAGTAGAAGAGTCGGTTACATTTAACTGTTTCGACAGTAAAAGGTGGAATCGAGATGCCAACCTAATACCACGATTAAATTCATGCAGTTAGGGCACCAGTGAAAATAGCTCGTCAGAGTAGGTGCCATGAAAATATTTGTTGAAAAGACAGAGGGAAGCCACATCACGTTTGTGAGAATGTGACTGGAGTCAAGATGCCAGGTCAGGACCTATCATATTACATATCCGTCTTTGGATTTGGTCGAGAACCTCGAGATGAACAGCTGGGGCATATATAGCAACAGTATTCAATGCAAGGACGAATGGTAGATTTGTAGATTTGAAAGATAGAAAAACCTGGCGTGACGCAGAGAACCGACTTTCCTTGCGGTAGATGCAGCTATTGATTCAATGCAGTTGTTCCACATATATAGAGAAATATGCAGATTGTGTGTAAAGATCACCAATAATATAATGATGGATTTAGTAAATAGGTCAAGATACAAAAAACGTCATAAAATAGGCATGACTCGTTTGAAAACTAAAATTGGCACTACAAACTAATGATGCCGCACAAATTAGAGTCAGTTTTAGAGAATTAAAAGAACGTGAGAAATTTCTCTGAGACTTTGCGATTCAAGTGGATCACCCGATGCAGACCGAGAAATCGTAAATATACAAAAAATATTAGTCAGACAATGCAATTCACAGAATAAGAAAGAAAGAAAAGAAAAAGCTGAACAAATGTGCAGACTTTGAGAGAGAACTGATGAAGAAATTGTGGAATATGAAAATATCAGTTTTGCTCTTCGTTGTTGGAGCGCAGTTGGAAGGTTTGCAAAGAGCGAAACAAATAGAGGAACTAAACATCTGAGAAAAAACGAAATCAGCACTGCTGAAAATATTGGAAGATTTCTGCAGAAATGAAAAGAAGAGATATCACTCAGTAACTACCAAAGAAACGGTTGGAAAATGAAGATGTATAAACTAATAGTAAATAAATTAATAAATTCTGCGAATCGATAGTCTTTAAAATAAGGAGGACTACATGTCTGTATATCTGTGTGCTCAGGTCATACAGATGACAAAACTAAAGAATGAATTGAGCTAGATTTGACGGTTTTGGTTCCGAAGAACGGGTTGATTGATTTTTCTTTCTACAAGGTAACCAAAAAAGTTCTGTCCGTTTTTTGATTAGTCATTGAATGAAGTTGAAATATATACGAAATGCGTGTAGCAATTGTTTTCAAATTCGGACAGCCGGAAGTAGGAACATCAGACCTTATAAAACAAACACGGGTACCGTGCTCGGCTATCATTTATAAGCAGGACAGCTGTGAGAAGGATGGAAGTGTCTAGAGATCTTGTTCGGGGCTGTTTACTTTACGACTTCAAAGTGGGCTTATCAGCAGCTGCATCAAGTCGCCGCATATGTCAAGCGTTTGGGGATAGTGCTGTGGATGAACGTACTGCAAGGCGTTGGTTTCCAAAATTCAAGTCGGGGGCTTTGTCTCTCCATGATGAGCCTCGCTGTGGACGACCACAGGTCTTGAATGACGGAGTCCTGAAGGCGGCCATTGAAGAGGACAGTAGTCTAACGTGTGGTGAACTTGCAAGACAGTTCAACGTTTCAGATGAAACAGTTAGACTTCACCTGCACCGCCTAGGTAAGACGTACAAACTGAGCAACTGGGTTCCGCAAACGCTGTTGGAGGTCCACAAGGGACAACGAGTGGCAGCCTGCGTATCGCTGCTTTCTCGCCACCGTACCACATCCTTATTCAATCGAGTGCTTACCAGTGATGAAAAGTGGGTTCTGTACGAAACTCCCAAGCGTTCCAGACATTGGTTGTCTCCTCCTGGATGACGATGGCGATTACTTCGAAGACCAAATGTAAGTTACACATACTGTGAAGCGTTTTCTTTTTTTCCTTTAAAAACGGACAGAACTTTTTTGGTTACCTTGTAGAATTATTGTTGTATAAATAATGGTAATGTTGTAGGTGTTGGGTCGATTTTTAAATATCTTTAAAAATCGTCGTTGAATATTTGAAAATATATTGAGTGTTTAATAGTCATTTATAATTCAATATTTAATAAGCTTCGCTTTGTCTAAAACAAACTGGGAGTATATTAGTATGAGGCACTCAACATTGAACATATTACTCTAGTAATTATTTGTGAGCTTAACTCATTAGACACTGATCTATGGCGAAGCACCCAACTCAATAAATAAGTATATTATTTTTGTAAATGTTTGTTCACCACATCCCATAATGCTTATTATATCACCATCGCTAATCACTAAGACAAAAAGATATAATAAGTGAATTGAAAGATCACATGATTATAGCAAAAGATTCAATGCTTTCTGACGAGCGTCTTTTGATTGATGAGGTTAAAAAATTAATCCATGTGAATTATCTCGAATTTGTTGAAGCAAACGACTTAATTGTATGGGTTTTTAGCTATTTTTTGTAATGGTGTTTATTTCAACATTATATTTATCAGTTCCCTTTGGTCAAGAAAGTTATACTATGAATATTTCGACTTGTTGCTAATATTGATATTTTTAATATTTTTTTCCTGGGGTAACGGATTCTGCTGAATAGACGTACCTACCAATCAATGCATTCAAGGGAACAGATCGAGGGTGTCGAAGTGGCCATCTGCTGTAAGATGAGTATGACAACTACAAATAAGATGACTACTGTTCAGTTTATTACGTGTGGTTACCTGAGGTTTGGCAAGGCTACAACTTCACTTTCTGCATTTTCCTCTTGAACTCCTACCGGTGACACATGTATTTCTAGACATGTGACACCAAAACTGTAACCGACTCTCCTATCTTTTTACCATTGTTTAGGATTAACTTTATCTACATTACTGCATATGTACATATATATATATATCTATGCGTACGTTCGTGTGTGTATATGTGTGCTTATGTATGCAAAACATAAAAGAAAACTAGTTAACTCTTTGAGTAACCAATATTTCCGTAAAATTGGAAAAGGAATTAATGAAACCAATCTACATAGATAATATATTAAACTGTAGAGGAATGCGACAAAATTATAGAATCGAAATCACCACAGAAGAAATGTCTCAGTCTAAAAAACACTTTAAATCACATTTTAACCCTTACCACACTAAAATAAAAATTTCTGCAGAAATAGAACATATGCCAATATACATTCAGTCATTACAAAACCCGTCTGCAAACATAAACCATAATGAACCTATCCTTGAGAAAATTAAGAAAGCTATTAAAAAAACAGGGAATAATAAAGTATCGCTTGACATTGAAGCCGAACTTTTGAAAATAATTTACTTTCTCTTCAAAATAAAGATTTTTCTATCTCATGGAATCAGAAATGCATCCATAAAAAGTGAATTTTATCACACGTTAATGGACTATACAAACAAAAAGCTACTCACACACAGAGATATCTGAGTTGGATGAATTATGGTGAAAGTATTACTGAATATTATATTACCTATGCTCTCATTGTTTTAACTCCCCACGAGACATTTTGGTTTTCGTTCTGTTAAGGGATGTAATGATGTCATATATGTAATCAAAACTATAGAAAAGTGCCTACCTCTCTAATAGGAAATTGTATACCTGCTATATCTACCTCACAGTAGCATATAACAGCTTCAATAATGACATTCTTTTCTCTTTCATTAGAAACCGCCACCCTCCAATTCCGAATCCACTAAATATATTGATCTAATAGAGGAACTTCATCGGTCCACAAAATGTTACATGTCTGGTGAGGGTCACCAATAGGGAATCATTTCAAACCTCATCAAGAGTACGACAAGAATGAAATGGGAACTCCAGTTTATTTAAAACGTTCTTAGACTATCCCCTACGCATGTAAAAGCACAGATGTGAAGAGATGGCAACTGATCATTTAAGCATTCCTTACCACACCCCAAATGAATCTAGATATTGTGGATTCCGGGATGAAATCCGGTATCAAATAATAACAAACGCCAAGAATGAATATAGAAAATAAATGTATTAACGTAATAATACAAACTGGTAATACAGGTTAGTAGTTCCAGGAATGCGGGGTTAATAGACAAAGATATATAAAGTCTCTGGTATCGACGTATCGCTGTATGACTTCTTACTGAGTCTAAGTGCTCGTTACTGTGACTCTTGCCGCTACGTTATTCTACCGACCGACTCAACGTTCACTACTACTACTGTCCGACTTGAATACCGACTGTCGGGTATTCACTGGTAGTAGTATATGTATACCTTGGGTGAGTCCATTTGTGTGACAAGGGGAGATCTCTGAACACTAGAAAACAATGTTTCTGCTTTCCCTCTTCAGACTAGTGTACTGATGACGAGGTGAGGGTATTATGTTGGCGATATAGGTATTCATAGTTAAGATAAGAATGATATTGAACAGAAAATCAACATCCCTTACAAAGTGTTCAAATAAACAGGACTCAACCTTCCTAAAGAGAAATTATGATCTGGGATTGGAATGAAAGCATTGAAGGCACTTAGCCTGAATCCAGGACGAACATTCAGGTTGTGGAATTAGTAAGTTCTAAACACTTAAAATACCTCGGTGCATGAATCAATTATGTCAAATTTAGTATAGGAGATAAGGGAATTGAGCATAGAATAGGTTGAGCTAGAGGTAACATCGCAAATTGCTACAAAGCCAAAACTTTAACCTGAAAACACAAATCATGTTCTTAAATAGCCATGTCAGTTCGAGACATTCATTTGGATGTAATACATGGCGCCAAATCTCTTCAGAAATATGAAAAATGCTTGCTCTATAAAACCGTTTTCTCAGTTCACTCATTAAAATGGCTTTGAGCGAGTAAAGCCTGTGTATCTTGGAGAAGACCAAGCTTCTTCAAACGTTGTGGACTGGAGCTAAAGAATCACAAAGAACTGGACTTAATAACAGAAACCATATCACTTGAAGATTTTCAACAGTAGCAACAAATAAAATGGATAGCACATGTAACTCGAAGAGAAAATAATGACATAATCAAGATGTTGATATTCAACACTACTTCAAATAAAAGGTTAAACCCCATCAATACTGGAAAGAGTGATAACAGCTACTGGTCTTTAGAAAGCTATTAAATTTTTATAGATTTCAACCGATAATAGTAGTGGCTGTCTGGTAACTGAATGCCGAATATTTCCTTATAGGGAAGCGGCTAATATTACATTATTATTGCCATATGTGCGTATGCGGAATGTTTTTGAAAGTTTCAGAAGTTCACATTTCATAACGTTGCGCCTCCGAAATCAATTATATACGTTGGGAAATTTGGGGTGAGTGAAAACATGGAGAGTCCTCGCTATAGAGTTCTCGGGCCGTGAAGGGTGGGGCAGAGTTGAAAACGTTATTGTTGAGTCATCAAACTGTTGCATTATGTAGGAACTATATGAACTCAACCTTTCTGGGGGGACTAGACAGAATGCCGCGCATAAACTTTATTCCCCATAATTTGTCTGCGGAGAGAATGAGTGATACACACATCAATAGACTACAGCATGCATCTTTGATGATTTCGTCGATCAGTTTCTGACAGGAACTTATATAATAATAATACCCGCGTCATTAATCCAATATTTGTTTTTGGACAAAATATTTATTTCACAATCATTTTATTTTTCTCTTTTTGTTTCATCATTTAACTTCACTTCCGTTAAACACCCAATTCTTCCAATGTTGAATTCAATAGACAACTTTGAAACCTTATTACCCCCACAGTTAGATTTTCTTTCTTCATAAATAGCTTTCATTAAATCTAAATTACGCCATTTTAAATCGTGGCGACCCACTTTTTCCAAATCTATAAATTAAATTCGCTTTATTTGTTATTCAATGTTAGTTTTATTGACATTATAACAATTTACACCCATCACCTTCCTTAACCTATCTCAAAACAAGAGCGAAATCCATATTTACATTTAATATATTTTCCTTTCTTTATTAAACGGATTTCTCTATACATCTATCCGTCCATTTATCAGACTAAAACCCTAGTTTTTGCTTTATATGGTGTCATTTCCATAGAGATTTTTTTTCAGGTACAATATGTATACAAGAAAATACACACACACACTTCACATATACACATGTGTGTGTGTGTGTATGTGTGAACACAGGCAAAACAGTAAAAAAGAAAAACAATTTATATAACAGCAAAGAATTTCGTATACACAGACATAAATGAACAACCTAAAGACAATCTAGTGACAGTGATAATTAACAAACCCTTTTACAGACACACTCACTCCAATCACCCAATCAACACAAATAAATATACAATCAAGACGTGTGACGAAGATGGAAGATAATCGTTTTTTAAAGATCCTTCTATTTAAGAAACAATGGCTGGTGGAGCAGGAGGGCTACAAGAAAGAGATACAGAAATTCCATGAAAATAACTCTCAATGGATGGCGATAGGAAGACATGACGACATAAGGTCTCCCAGCTAACCAACCCTTCCGAAGCAAACCGCAATGTAAGAGCAGAAGACGGGGCAATAACGGTGTAAAATTAGCAGGCATTCTGCAAAAGAAACCTGTTTAAACCGCGTTGGCTCAACTGCCCACTGGGGTCTATGCAAGTGATGCCATAATAATGACACACTCCCGCGCGCCCTCACACGCGTCCGCGCACATGTATATTAAATTCTATTCGCATAAATTTTTGTCTATGATTAAATGTTTTCTTTGGCTTAAAATTGGAGCATTTCCGTAATAGTTATGTACAAATGTTGAGCGACTGAAAAAAATACAATCAACGGCGAATACACGTAATTAAGTCTCGATCTTTATTGAAATTTCTTTTTTAAGTGCACAAACGATTTATACTGACATTAAATCAAAGAGTCCAGAAGTCTCTGTCGTTTACTTAAACTGCACTTTATTTCTCTTTATCTCTCCTCTTTTCTTTCTTTCGGTTTCTCTCTCTATCAATTTGCTTCTTATTCTATCTCTGCATTTCCTTTTTCTCTATCTTCTGACTTCTTTTTCGAGCTCTTAATGTTTCTTTTTTTTTCTTTTCTCACTATGTTTCTCTTCTGTCTTGATTTGTTTTCTCATCTTTTCACACATTTTCGTTTGCGATTTCTTTTGATTCCAGTTTCACTTTCTCTCTCTCTCTCTCTCTCTCTCTCACACACACACACACACACACTTTTTCTCTCGATTTCTCCTGAGATTTTAAATAATTTGAACAAAAGAAGTATTCAGCTTGCCTTCACACTCAATTCAACTCATGACGGCTACGCTTAGTATGACTACAACAACTTGACATTTAGTGAGGATCGAATTCACTTACTCAGTAGTAATGATTAAACAAATGAGCTCTTTAACAATTACCGCAAGCTAAGGCAACCACTTTTTACTAAGCGTAGCTTAATTTTGACACAGGTGAACTTAGTGAGGCACAAATTCACTATTGATGGTGTCCTGCAGGAGAGCGCACCAGCCGCCAACTATTATTTAAACACGAGATGTCCTACTCGTGTTGATTGTTAGTAAGAATCTTCAACGCATTTGTTTTCTAATTGATCATTTATGGACGACAAATAAGCATAAAACCAACCATTAATAATTAAGATCACAGATTTCAATTGAAACAGGAAAAAAGAACGAAGGTCATGGTTTGATGGAGATGAATTTATTTCCAGTTTGACACCAAAACCCATTGTCCACTATGACTGTTATCTCATGACTTCCGGTTCCCAGATGCAATCAATCTCTTTTATTTTTTAATGCTTCGAAGAACATAAAGTATTCTCTTCCCACCCACACTTTCTGGCACGTGCTTCATCAACCTACACTATGCATCAACCCACTAAACTTCCATTATATTAAATTCTGTCCCACGTAGCATCATAATGGCAATATCTATCATTCTATCTATCTGGTTGGTAGCTGAAGCGGTTTTGATTTGATTGCTGGTAAAACGTCACAGAAATAATAGTTGCAGCACTTTAACATATTTAAGGTTCCGAGATAAGCATTTTCATAATAAAAATAAAATATGCTCTATGCTTTTATTTTCGTCATAATTATTATTTAATCACGGCGTTTTCGGCCAAAATTCAGGTTTGATATGGAATTACATAAATTATATGAAGTAAAAATTTGCTTCAGACGAGACTTGAACTAACATTCTATAATTAATTTAAGAAAATCAGACAACTTAAACTATTGCTATTATTACTAAACAACCTCCAAAATAGTTGCATAAGGCAAAATAAGCAGAACTCAATCAGCTGATTTAATAGTCAAATATTAATTGGAGATACAACACGAAAGATCGGGCTGTGTGATTACAGAGGAAACCATTGTCTACTTCAAAATCGTCTATTTCAGCCTGTCAGAAAGTGTAGCAGTATAAGCCATACATGACATCATTTTTTTACGATAACGGATCTGAATTTGAGTTTCGTCTGACGGTTCTTGCTTGTTTCCGAATGCTCGCAGTTTAAATTTAAGGTCGTAAAACGTATCGGACAAACATGTTATGATAAGAAAGATAAAATATGAGTATGTGTGAAAGAATGAATATGTTTACTGTTTATGATAGCAATTTCATCAGTTGATGTTCGAGTCTAGATAAAATTTCGGGATTTTGAATATAGATTTTCAAGGCAGTTAGAATATATCCTCTCAAATCCCAGTTAATTTTGTGCTAAATTTGGTAAATAATGAATATTGAATGCAATTTGAAAATCCTGCAGCGAAATTATCTCATGTTTATTAACTAAATCTAGTTTAAAAATGATAATTAGGTAGCCAGTCAGAATAGAAGTTATTACATTTGAGAATTCTTTGTGGGCATTTTCAAAATTATTCTTCAATTTGAAAATCAAAATGCGTAAAAGAAATGAATCTAAAAGTTTGAAGAAACCAAATAGTTTCCATCAATATTTTTCTCACATTTTTCCAGCGTCCTGTTCCGTGTGTGTGTCAATAAATGAATATTGAAATTGCTTTATTTTAGAATTCCAGGCGCAAGTTATTTTGTATTTTTCGCTTTTACTTGTAGAAAAACATTTAAAAAACTGTTAAATAACTTCTCAAGTAAAACAAAAAGAAAAAGCATTGTTTCGATGATGTCGGCTATTGTTCTGTAAAGAACGAAAAATTGGTAGAAATCGCATATGTAAGGTGTCCGACTCATTGGCAAAATGTAACATTGTCTGGAGGCAGGCACACTCCAGCCGTTGGTCCGGACTATCTATTTACGTACAACTTGTCATGATAAATATCCCCCCACACACTTTGGAGATGCTTATCTTTTGCCCTTGCCGCAACCCTTGCTGACCGCTTGTGGGAGGAAACGCTTTTCATTGTTACTGTTTTACCCATTTGGCCGATTGGTCACCTTAACCACACCACCCCCTCCTCTTTCCACCCGCCTCGGTACACAGAAAACTCACAGTGAGTCCAGTTTTCTCCTTATTCATTTCAATCCTATAAAGCATGTTTATTTTAACATGCCATTTCCTTCCCAAGAAAAAGACACGCGGTACGTTCTCATTGCTAGGGAAGACCATTCGACTATCATTCAGAATCAGGAATTATGAACTAGGACGGTATCCTAACCACCGTTCAACCGAACATGGCAAAAAGAAATATTTAACCAATGGTGATTTGATGAAATTAATTTTCTTTTTTCGAAACGTGTCGATGATATTTGTAAAAAGAATTTTAAAAAAGTGGTAAATATTTTCCAAACATTTTCCCAGTTCGATAGCCAATGCCCGCTATACACATCAATCATGAATATCTAACAAAGATGGTTATTCTTATATATTAGGTTGGTGCAAAAATAATGTCGTTTTCTCACATGAAGTTGAACGTCAAAAAACGACATTATTTTTGCACCAACCTAATACAAACAAAAGTTAACAAAATTAAAATGATATACTAGTGTAGAGGGTTTGATCCTCGCTTGAAGCTCTTTTGCTAGATTAAGCTAAGCTTAACCATTAGAAAACTACATTTGATAGTCATGCACTACCCGCTATTGGTCAGTGAGGATGGAACTCTCTGAACGAGTGAACTAAGGACATTTCACAGAAAATATATACAAAAAGATAAATGAAGCCATGTATTTTTCAAAAAGAAATGATGTCCTCATTTTAGCGATAGTTTTAGATCAAGATAAGGGGATCGAGGAGAGGAGCAAAGGTAAAGATAATGGCAGACTGAGATAGATGGATACAGTGAGTGAGTGAGTGAGTGAGTGAGTGAGTGAGTGAGAAAACAGAGAGGTAATAGCATTTATATTTTATAAACTAAACATTTCCAGTTTTTTTTAAATAGACGCTTAAGAGAAGAAATTTTAAATAATTGCTAATGCATAGAAATGTAAAAAGCGTATTATTGAAAAGCATATTGATTCATTTATTTTTTGAACAACTTCGAAAGGTGAGTCAAATCTATCTATCTATCTATCTATCTATCTATCTATCTATCTATCTATCTATCTATTTATCTATCAACTTCCTATTCTGTGTGATGTTCAAAAATGTATGCACTCTTATCGCGGCTGACTTTTAATTGATATTTGATTAAACATTTATTTTTTAAATCAATGCAATAAAGCCACTAAGAGACAGGGAGTTACTGGATATGAAAGAATATAAGAAAAGGAAAAATATTATTAAGGAGTGAGAACAATAAACAGAGAGGGATTAAGAAGACAGATGAAAACGATTGACATTGAACTTAAACCACTGAAGATTAAACTTGACTGGGAAGCAAGATGTTGGAAGAGAGCTCCACAAGTGAGAAGTGTGAGGCTAGCACAGTTTTTACGGTTACATCTGGCTATTTCACCTGTAAAATGATGAGGCCTTTCCACCAATCTAGTACTGCGCTTAAATTCATAAAGTCTAAGTGCCATAGAGGAAAGTTCATCAAAACAATTACCATGACAGTATTTATAGAAAAGTCACAGGGAAGCTACATTATAACGGTGGGAAAGTGACTGAAGCCGAGATACTAGGTTAGGACCAATAACATTGCAGATTCTCCTTGGATTTTGTTAAGAATCTCAGAATATATAGGAGGAGCATCAAACCATATGTGACAGCAATATTCAAAGAATGGACGAATTTATAGAGTTATAGATAGATTCTGTTAAGAAAAATTGTCTAGCACGACACAGTGGACCAACTTTCCTAGCAGCAGACCTAGCAATTTATTCAATATAATCTTTCCACTTCATGTCAGCGGAAAAATGTTAGAGCAAGAAAGCGCAGTGAGTCGCTGGGGGTTTGCATTAACCACGTTGAAAGGCAGAAAGGGTTCTTTTAAACGATTAATAGAGAGAAGTTTCGTTTTGGAGACGCTAAAATTGACAAACCATTGCTGCCAATTTGACCTTTTAGAACCGATCACACTTACTATTAAACAAGAGTAAATAGCTGTGTTATCAGCAGAGCTACCGAGTTAATAACTGATGCCATCAGGAAGGACGTTGATGAACATTATGAACCCCGTAGATCTAAAGATAAAGCTCTGGTACGTTTGCCTTAATGAAAAATGATCAAGAATTGCTTTTAAAACAGCTTTCATTTCGCGATTTAATAAGAAAGATTGAGTCGGTTTAAAATTTGTCCATAAATACCATAAACTTTCAGCTTGTGAAGAAAACCTGAATGCCAAACCCTGTCAAAATGCCTTTGAGATATCCAAAGCAACATCCCGAGCTTCACAATTCTTATTTAATGCTCAATAAACCATTTCGGCAATAATCAATAATAATCAATAATACAATAGAAGTTGACCTAGAGAAGCAAAAACCATATTACTTACCTGAAAGACGATCTTGCGAGGTGAAATGTTTAACCAATCCAGAGTTGGTTTGAGCTACTAATAGATTTTGCCAAAAATTGGAGCATATGTAGCAGCAATATTCAAAGTATGGACGAATTTTAGATTTATAAATATAGATAAATAAAGATAGATTCTGGAGAAAAAATGTTTAGTACGACTCAATGAACCTACATTCTTAGCGGCAGACCTTGCAGTAGATTCAATATAATCTTTCCACTTCATGTTGGCCGAGAATATTATCCAAATAAGGTGCAACGAGTCACTCTCCTAGAGATTAGCATCGGTCATACCATTGGGAGACAGAAAGAGGTCTTTCAGATGATTAATAAAGAGGTTTCGTTTTGGAGGCATTAAAATTAACAAGCCATTCCTTACCCCAGTTAACAGCAGATTTTAGGTATTTTTTTATGAACTGCCAATTTCATTTTATCGAACCGGCCAGACTTACTATCGAGACAAGTGTAAATAGTTGTGTCATCGGCACAGATACCAAGTTGAGAACTGATGCCACCAAGAAGGTCATTAATGAAAATTAAGAACAAAGTTGGTCCAAGGATAGAGCCCTGGGAAACACCATATATTTACAGAGTGTATCAAAAATACTTTTACAAAATTTGGGGCGAGTTTCTGACATCATAACAATGTAAAATGTCCATATAAACATATGTCCAATAAGTCATAGATTTACCCGCAACAAAGCACCTCATAAGAAATGTTCAAAATGTCCTCCGCTTGCTTCTACGCGCGCATGCACCCATCGGATCATTGACTGGCGAACCTTTTCAAATACTCCCACACAGTGTCGAATGGTTTCCTAGGCCCTCTTAGCACGTTGACGAAGTGACTCTGCATTACTAAAGTCTGCTGCATAAACCCATTGTTTTAAGTGGCCCCACAGATGGTTTGAGGTGGCCCCACTTGCAGGCCATGGAACTGGAACTCCTTACCTATCCATCTTTCATGGTAGATGTTAGCCATTGCATCCCGAACAATATGACTAAAATGTGTTGGAGCCTCATCATGCATAAACCACATGAGTCTTTTTATTAGCAGTGGTACATCCTCTAGAAGGTATGGAAGTGTGATCGAAATAAACTCTCTGTAGACAGCTCCCGTGTTGAATGATCAGAGGGCGAAAGACCCTGCACACATTGCAAATGATACGGATACAGGAGCTGCTCGAAGTTTTCCTCCATGCGGTACTATGAGATGTACGACATGCTAGGGCCACTTGACGTGTGCTGATATCTGGATCGTCTCCGACAGCCTGTAGAATGTGTTTCCTCGATCTATACTTTGTGGTGCTACGGATCCTGTCTCAGTAATACGACGATAAACAGCAGCAACGGTTGGATGACTGCCTTCGATCTGGAAACGCAATCTGATACAGCCGTGCAGCCTAGCGTCCATTACAATTCGCGCAGCCGTATGTAAAAATCATATCTACCTACTCACGATATGAATATTCTGCCATTGTTAAACGGAACACTTCTTAGTTAACTCACTACTACACGCGCTAAACGTCGAAGACAGACTAACCACAAATATACTTGAATGACAAATGTAACCTAGTCTACGTGGCAAAACAACGTCATCTACCGTAAACTTTCCTTAACATAACTCACTAACGAAAGATTTGAGGATATTTGTTTATATGACCTTTTATCCTTGTTTGGTGTGATTAACCTGCGTCCAATGTTTGTAAAAGTACGTTTGATAAACCCTTTATAAGTTGTAGACAGAAGACAATACTGCAATATGACTGGCAGTTTCACACCTTGACCGATCTCCATTCTCTTTGTGTAGGCTTTCTACATAGAAATATTTTAAAGGAATCGGGAAAGCATTTTTATCTTTTTTTTTGTCTAGGGATAGCAGTTTCAGGTTATTTATAATTTTAACCATGAGTTTATTTTTATTCACCTATCTTCATTCTATTATGTCTTAGTATTGTGCTATTTTATGTAATTTATTTTTTGCATTCTTTATTCGGTTGGAAATTGCTTTTAAAGATATTTATCAGTTTTAGGTATTGGTTTATCAGCTGTTTAGATTTTTAAGTTGTATTTAGCGCAATAAGTATTTGTTTTCTTATGGCTATTTTCTAGATAGAAATTCCATCCTATTGATGTGGTGTTGTAAGTTGGAGTTGTTTCTTTCTTATTTATATGTCTTATCTGCATTCGGATTCACAAATATTTCTAATCAATATCCTCGAGAATAACATAACCGTTACCGCCCATCAACAACCGTTAAGATAATACAAAACACCTTCTAACCATAATGTATCATTGACCATCATGTATAAATAGTCAAATCAAAACACAACACACATTGCCTGAAGATTGCGTTTAAGCAAGAAACAAACTGTTCACGCGGGGTGTTGACCTCAATGTCCACTTTATATATATATATTGAAGAGACATAATGAGAGAAATGTAGTCTAGCTATGACACTTATGAGACGTGAACAGTATTTAACATCGGCTGAGCACAGGATGGTTGTTAGAGCTAGAAAAATATCTACTCTCGGACAACGGGAATATATGAATTTTGGACCGATAATCGTGGCAAAATAAAACTGCGCGTTCACAAGTAATTAAACGCCGATGAGTGACAAGGATTATATCCATCCAACAAAGTGAATGCTGCATCAAATTAAGAAACAATAAAATGGTCAAACTGATAAACCCCCTATATATAGAGACATATATAGATATAGATATATTATTTAATCGAAATATACGAAGCTACGTAACATCAAAAGGAAACTTAGCAATACATATATAGGAATAACAGAAAGTTCCTATATAGAAGAAACTAGTAATACAAAATGTTATTTAACTAAAAAATACATGCTAACAGCACAACCCTTTCAAATTATATATGGAAACTCAAAAATCAAATCAAAATACAACAATAACATGGAAATAATCACCAGCCTGCAATAACACTTCAAAACAATGTAACCTTTGCTTAAGGAGAAAATAGCCATAATTACATTTCTAGAAATTCCTAAACGAAAGTTAAGAACCAATTTTCAAATTCAGATATAATCGTATTATGCCTAAAAAGTCTTAAAAAATCCTATAACCTAAACATAATAAACTTTATTTTTATACAAAAACTTAGAAACAAAGATAAATTTTCGAAACAAATAAATAAATTAATTATATAAATGGAAAATATATAAATAAAATGAGCAATCTAAATTCTATGGCCATAAATAAGTCAAAGACATTAGTCTTAAAATAAAGAACTGTGAACGGACCAATTTAATCTTACCTTAATCCCCTATTAGTCAATATCTAGAGATCGCTAAAGTATTAGTGACACAGTGATGATCGTTTGATCCGTGAAACTGAAATCACCATACTGTGTTGATAACACACACACACACATGCACACACATGTACACACGCAGAGACACATACACTCACTTATACAACCATATATACACACACATATACACACATACATAGACACATATAAGGTTTTCTTTGCAAGGTTATATCAAGCTTTTGTATTTTCTTTTAAATGCAAACCGATTAAATAAAAACAAGGGTGAAATGACAATGCAAGCCACGTTTACTTATCAAAATCCGCGTTATGCGTAACATTTATCGACAACATAAAAGAGAAGTGCCATAAAATCCCGCATGTCGAATGTCAAATTGTCAACCATTTGTTATTTATTGACTTCGTCAGAATATTTGATTATCAATTGGAAAGTCTCCTAATAAACGACTTGTCGTCATTGTGTTTATGTCCTTCGTCCCTGTGACATTGCCTTGTGAACCTCAGGGTAAGATAGATGACACACTCTGCAAGTAAGCAAGAGAAGATCGAGTTACTAAAGTTCAATGAATTGAGCACAAAACGACGGCTGATGTTGTTTAAAGGGTGAAAAGAAGGTGGACAAAGGAAACATTAATTCTTCCGGTTGACATTGCGCCACCCGGGGTGGGAAAAAGAAGAGGGTAGAGGAAGAAGTTAAAAAGTAAAGAGGTGGAGGTGAGATGAAGAAAAGAACGACGAGAAAAGAGTAACAGGAAGAGGAGCACGCAGAAGAAAAAGAAAGGCAAGAAGTGTAAAATGAAGCTGAGGAGTTGCAGACAGAAAGAAAGAAGAGAAAAGACGGAAGAGGAGGCTGAAGTAAGAGAAGTCGATATAGAAGGGAATAAATGGAAATAACAAGGAGAGATAAAGAATGTAGAAAATCTGGAGACGAAAGAAAAGTTTTTTGTTTTTTTACCGGTTTGTGTATCGATATTTATTAAGCTTAACTTTGTACGTTTAAATATTGTCTGAAAACATCAATAGTTGAAAGCCTGGTTTCTACTTGGATGTGAACCAATAACTGGTCCCAGCAGAATATACGAAACTGCTTTAGTTACTTCCGAGTGTACATAATTGCAACAGTATAATAGTTGTACCTTCTTATGGTTGAGACATTTGCGTTAAAGGCAAATTTCTAAAAAATAAATAAAAACAGGTTTCCGAATTCTGATTTCGAAAACAGGCAAATTTTCAAGACCCTGAAAGTGTTCAAGCTATCATTTAATACCTTAGTAAAACACAAATCTTTGATGATAAAAATCTTAAAAGCTGATGAGAAGATTTAAAAATTAACAAATGTCTTACCGATTCTAAAATGTATATTTAATTCCAAATTCAAAGAAATACATAAATTTTTCCTGATTAATTTTTTTCATACAAGGGTCAATAATGCTCCATTTTATGCGTGATTTTATTTAGTCCCGTTCCTCTTAAATTCTTTCTTTCTGTTTGAGAGAGATAGTATGGAAGCAAAATAAATTATTTTACATATAGTCTAATGCGCATATCTTCATATCAATGTCCTGGTGACACCTTTAAGGACCATTATCATTCCAAGAAATTAGAAGTCGACATTGTCTGATTCGGGACTCAAAACTAGCTTTATTTACCACTTAGCGTCAACATATTCGCGAAATAAGCTTTGTTTTTTATTTTATTTAATCTCAATACTTCAGTAACAGTATGGTGATTATGGAACCTTATTAACGTCCTAACAGTTGAGTGGAGAAAGATTGTGTTATCCTAAATTGTTGAACACGCCTTCAAGTGGTTTCTTTGTTAATAAATAAACAAAGCTCTTATATTTTAGCGACCTCAAAACAGGAACAAAGGCCCTTATAAAATTAAAGTAATTATCAAAAAATAAAATAAAATAAAATAAAAAAGAATAAAATAAAATAATTGAGATTAGAAAAAAAAAAAACATTGCCAAAAAGGATGTGTCGTGTGATAAAAAACGATCTCTGGAAACATCGAAATCCGGAAATGAATATAAGTGGAGTATTATTTTCATTCCTTATTATTTCATGTTTAAGTTAGTGGCGCCATGAAAGTTAATTTTATCGTTTCCAACAAAAAACTGGTTTCTTTTAATCGTCTGAGAGAAGCTTTTCTATCTTTCACCAGCTTTTTTACCTTTCACCTTTCACAATACTAACTTCTAGACATTCCACCTTCTCGGACTAACGCTTTTCGCTAAAATGAAGTGGAAAGAATATGTTACTTCAATTGCAACGTCTGCTGCTAGGAAAGTTTTTTTCTCTTTTGTGTCGTGCTAAATGATTTTTCTCACCATAATCTATCTGATATATTTATGAGTCTACCACTCATAAGTGCTTTGAATATTCCTGCCACATATGGTCTGGTGCCTTTTCTATGCATTTAGATATTCTTGATAAAATCCATAGAAAATCTGCATTGTTATTGGTCCTGACCTGACATTTCGCCCTTAGTCACTTTTCCACCGCCGTAAGGTGTAGTACAGTTGAAATAGCAAGAGATGCAACCGCAAGTTTTATGGTAATAGTTTCTTCAATCGCACTTCTTGCTTTTGAAACTCTTCCGGATTCTTACTTCTCCGTCAATTTTGATCTTCAAATATTTAAATGCAATGTTAATAGTTACTTTTTGTCTTCTTAATCCCTGTTCTTTTATTGTTCTCTCTCCTTGATAATGTTTTTCTCATATTCTCTAACAACCTGTAACTCCTTGCCTGAGGTGAAATGATGAAAAATCTATTCATAGCATTCTCATCATTTGCCGTTAGAACCACAGCGCTGTTGTTTCAAGTCTCTTCTTCATGTGTAAGAAAATTATTCAACATTCACTGCTATAAGGAAAAATTAAACTTTAAAAATGTTCGACATTTTCCTACCTCTTAATGATTTGCTTATTTTCTGAAAGACAACTTTTGCTATTTGTGTCTTTGTATTTCTTTGTCACACTTTCTGACGTCTGTGAGGATACTACCTACATAATTCAATCCTGCTTAAATTTGACTTAGCTCACACTTGGAGAGTCTCATTTGCTGACAGCCAAGCATTTTGTCTCCTTAGATTTAATGGATAATTCTTTCTCCTTACTTTCCTAAAGTACCTTGTCTGATAGTTTTTTTTAGTTTTCTTTTCTAGTCTGCCATCAACAGTATCATCTGCAAATCATATTGATAAGCTTACATGCACTAATAATAAATCATGCAAGATCTTCTTGTCCTCTTAGGATCGTCTCGCTGTACAGGTTTAAAAAATACAGTGAGAAAATGCATCTTTGTAGTTCCCTATTTTTTTGTCTTTAATAAACTCGTTTACTATCTGCATGCAAGTTGTTTTTCCAATCAATCTCACGGATTACTTGAATACTTTTCCCGTGACAAACATGCTTTCTAATATTTCATGAAGCTCTTCGCGTTTTATAAGTCGAATTTCTTGTTCCAATTACTTAATGGTCACATTGTTCTTGCACTATTTCCTATATAATACTGTGGCCTATAAAGCTTAATGGATTATTTATATATGACTTGTCAAGCTGATTATTCGATGGAGTTCGCATTCACTTGCACCTGTTTTTGCAACACTATGAGGATCCATCTGTTGAGGTACTCTGGTATTTTACCACTGTATTATGATTCCTTTATTATCGCGTATGTTTTATCGTAATTTACATAGGGAAAATACGAAATGAACGTTTCTGAAAAGATTTTAAAATACACCAAGTGGAAGGATAACCTAAAAAATAAAAAAAATTCTAATCTGTTTTTAGGAGGCACGGTGAAATTACGACTCGGATTGAGATTACGTACTAATAACGTTGGGAAAGGCATGAATCCATCACTTCTCCCCCAGCTATGCGTAAATAACAGGACATACTGGGTCCTGTAGCCTTCTTCTAGAAGAATAAAAATTATGTATTCAAACCAGCCTAGAGAGTATTGGGCCACGTCAGGCTATCTTGCTTAATACATACTAAGACTAATGCAGTTGCAGTACATGTGGTGCCCCTTCGACCCTAATGGGTTACGAAACTCGTGTTAAACGGGTTTCCTTCTAAAGTTAAACAAAATAGATACAAATTGTGTTAAGTGCGAAAGATTAAAAGTTACTTGAACTTTTGTCGATAGATTTGTCAGATTTTGCAGATATAAAAACAGAACAGTTTGTTGTTAAATGCAAAATTAAAATAATTTCTAATAACATTTTTCTGTATATAAGTTTGTTCCATGCAGTGTCATTAATTTATCTCCATTTGTGTAAGTGTATGTAGATTAGAAATCATCTGAATTTAAATTTGAACAGCGTGTCTTATATTTCATTTTAGCAAATCTGGTAATCGGCCCGTGGGTGAAAGTGTAATTTTCGTTCAAGTTACCAGCAAATCCATCTTTTCAACAACAACAACAACGACAACAACACCAGTAACAAACCGACATGTCGGAAAATGATGAATCGGAATTTGACAACTCCATCTTTTCAAAGAGAGAAATAAAATCTCGGGGTGAGTGGAGGAAAAGAGGAGAGCTTGGCTGTAAACAGTGCTAATGGAGGAGTGGGTTGTTAGAAGATAGGGGTGCATATAAATACCCGCTTGTCTACTTGTCACAAGCAAGAAAAAGTTTCTTTGTTTCGGACCGACACCAGAAATTCAAGAGAGTTTAAAATCATGGGGGAAAGATCTATATTGAATTCAATTCAAACATTTGAACTAGGCACCTGCAAGTGGACTACATAATTGTGTAAATAAATGTTTTCTCTTTTATTTCTGAATTAGTCTTTCACTCAATCTTCATATGCGTGTGTGTCATTGCTTTATATGTTAGACAAGTGATTAACACTTTAGCTATGTTATGAATATCAGTATTTAGCTTTTATAGCAAAATTATTTTGGTAAGATTTAAAGAAAATTATAAAAAAAGGTTTTCAGTTTAAAAAGACCACAGAGCCTTCATTAAATTTCGATGACAATTATGCGCTTAAAACACGAGGAAATAGAGAAACATCATGTACAGTTGAGACGTTGAAATTAGAAACTAAGAGACACCCATCATGTGCTAAATATGATATTTTCTCCATTTGTAAACATTTTACTTATGTTACGACTGATGATCAAGTAATTTTGAGTAATTTTGGAACAGGTCTGATAACAATATAAAATTTAACAAACTTGGCTTAGTATGGAACCGAGACAAAAAGAGATTATGTTACACCAGTTTTTCAAGTGTGGAGTTGTCTGGCTGGTATCGGTTTCTTACACTATACTTCGGCACTAGTGAAAACACGCAACTATTTCAACCACAAGGCAAGCTTATGAAAGTATTTACCAAGTTTTAAGACAGTACGAGATAAAGCCACAATTGTAGGACAAAAGATCGATTTCACTATGGGGCCATTGTTTTGTCAAGCAAGCTTGATAACAATTGCATCATGGCGAATCATTGGATGATAATTAGAAAATTTTGTCTTTATTGGGATTTTAAAGTAACCACCCGGAATCAAGAAGAGCGATTATCTCTTTTCAACGATTTCACAGAAGGTGGAAACCAGTTCATAACATTTCTAACCAATTTAACGCGAAATCAACAATGGAAGTCCAATGTTCTCTTCTAAGTCAATAAGATCTGTAGAAACTTTCTTTTATCATCCCACCATCTTCATTGATATTTATTAAGCCTAATGGGGAGAAGAGGTCGGAAAGATTGTGTTTCGTTGAGCTTCTAAATGAAGAAAGTTTGCTTGATTTGAAATTCAATTATTGAAGTTTGAATATCGATCACTGCCACAGCGGTGTGAAGGGTAGAACTATCGCAGACACAAATCAGGCACCATGCTTGTTTTCTTGAATTTTTTGTACTTCTTTCTCTTCATTCACATTAACTCTAATATTTGCTGATTTTTCTTCCTTATACACATTTCATAAAATTCATCGAACAGTAATATTTTTGCTAATTTTAAAAATTAAATTGAAATTAATATGATTTGGAGATAACGTACAAACGTATAATAATGATTTAAATAAATAAATCCTGTCTGTCCCTGTGGCAAACATCAGTAATAAATATTGACTCAGTTTTATTGTAAGACATAGGCAATAATACAGTCTTTCACAGAGTGTAGAAATAACGTTTTAAAAATAATCTTTAGCTTTTTAGAAAATCCGAAATTATATGACGCTTGACTTGCTTATTAGTGAAGTTAGTTTTCTTTTGATTTTTCTTGTTTTTTTTTTCAGGGAAGTATTTCTTCAAATGTTCCTACATCATAAAAACAGACTTTTGTTTTAAGTATTTTCATTGCCTATTAGTCTATTCTCAACTTATCACTTTGTAACTCGTTTTTGTTTAATATTATTCAATCTTCCTCCTTTATTTATGATTGTTTTTCTTTTTTGGGGGGGGTATATCTGTAACCTTTTCATCCATATTCACTGCAAGATTCTCTATCAGCATTGTTTTTTGAAACGTTAAGTACATCCATCGCACACCATTTAGAACAAACTTAATTTCAATTCAATTGTGTTTTCGCTCACAAATTACAGCCTATGTTCGCGAACGCTTTGTATCCTTTTTATTTCATTCCTCATCATTGCCTCTTCTTCATTTTATTTCTTTTCTTGATTTCTGACAGATGAATCAAGCGAAGACGGTCGCTATGTGATTTCTGTTCGATGCAATGCAGGCAAGACGGACAGCAGATCTTTGCTACTCAGAGCGTTCTCCTGCGGGTGTGGCCTAGGACAGGACTACTCATTTACCCGCGGGCCGTCACCAAGTATCCCTCATGGCTGAAGCTCCTGTCTATTATCGGTCACAGGCACCAGGCAACAGGGGCCTCTCACACGCGTGCAGACCAGTACGAAAATAGCTTATCATCGAATGCACTTTTCCAAAGAGAATGAAATCCACATCCAGAGTCCGACAAAAGGACAGGATTGAGGGGCACGAGTCGAACCCCTAAACAGCAACCCTTACCTATCAGCAAATCGTCGCTGTTGATCTGCGAATCTTTTCAGGGACGTGACTAAGACAAAGAAAGATGGGGTATTGGACGACATGACTTTGGCGCGAAGCACGTGAATGGCGAAAGTTGGAGGGAGGACAGGTAGCATTGAGTTGGTATTGAGAGTTCATTTACATTGTTGCTAGGTATTTTAGTCCGGTGGGAGCGAGGTCGAAAGCTAGATAGATGTGCTGAGATTGGGATTAGAGCGGGAAAAACAGACGATGAAATGAAAAGAGATGGCCAACGATGAAGAAAATGCATTATTTTTATGTTTCATTTGTTGTCTGTTTTACTCGCATGTGTGTGTGTGTGTGTGTGTGTGTGTGCGCACGCACGTGTGTGTGTGTGTCTGTCTGTGTACAGGCGCTCGCGTGATATGAATGTATATTTCGAAAAAAACAGCTGAGAAGTTTTGATGAACATCAATGGAAACGATAAATTATTTTTATATAATCATAATTATGTAATTGTACATTTGGGAAAGGTACACAGATAAAACTATCTATCTATCAGATAGATATAGAGATAGATAGATAGATAGTTAGATAGATAGATAGATAGATAGATACTATGATAGAAATATACGAACAGATATAATCGATAAAAGAGGAATAGTTTTTAGACACATAACTTTGTCGAAATTTCAAATATTGAACAACGAGCGTAAGCTATTCCGTTATATAGAAAGAATTAAGGGGGAATTCCATTTTTAAATCAAATATTGGCGACTTGCTGTTATATGGAAAAAGATTGTTAAATCTAAATTCGGAAAAAAGGCCTCAATATGATGCTTACAAGAGAAAGCGCGTATGTCGAAAAAGGAAAATATGACTTGGACTAAAGAAAAATAGACGATGGTAATGCTATTTGACAAAACGTTAGATTGTCCCAAGAGAAGTAAAAACATGTTTTGCAAAAATAAATAAAATAAAAAATTTAGCAGAGTATCACTGAAAGATAAAGTTAAGTTCTTCTTCATGGAAAGTACACCAAACCTTCAACATTGAACATGTGTTTATCATAATTTTAGATTAATTTGAAAATTGATCGATAGAAATAGACTGCATTAGATCTGATAGAAAGTAAGATAGAGAGTTAGATAGAGCGTAAGATTATATATATATTTTAATTTGGTGGCTGGGTTTTAATTTCCCTAGACAGTTAACGTATCCAATATATGTTACTTACAAAGTCAAGTTAAGTTTAGATGGGTGGGTGGTGACTGCTAACAAGCGTATACTTCCGTTATTCAGTGAGTCGTCTGGGTTTACAATGATAAAAAAATTAGGCATTTTCATTTATCCTCTTAATTTATATTTTTATGCACAAAGATTTTCTAAAAGGGTCATTTAAATATGTGCAAGACATTATTAATGCTTAAATTTTATTAGTTAAATTTTATTCTTATTATTTATTCATTATATTTAAAGTACCATTCGACTTTCTAATAACTAATAGACTATACGGTATTTTTACAAATAAATATATTAGAATTTAATTACTAATTAAAGATCAAATACAAAAATGTTTGTTTCATCTCTATTCTTTATTATTTTATTTTTATTTTTTTCCAAAATTAATTATTACTTAAGGGAGATATTTGACAGTGCCTACAAAAAATTGTTATTTCATTTCTTTGATTTAGTAAATTTTTATTTTTTAGAAACTTAATAATGTATAATTTTTCATGTATGCACAAAGGACAGGAGTCATTTAATGACCTACAATTTATAGCTTTTCTTATTAATTTTCATTTCACTGTTGGTGTTTCATTGGTTTCTTTTAAGTGCTAGAAATATTTACATAAAAACGTTTGATTTCGGTATTTACTATTATTAAAAGACGTTTGATGTTGCCTCCACCTTCATTTGAATTCTTTTCGTGTGCATCCAATGTAGAACTTAACTATATGTTGATATTCAATAGATGAGATATTGCATTGATAAATTATGGATTCAATACGGCATTTATTATTAAGAGGAAAGTACAATTTTTAATAAAAATACCCTAAAATTAAGTTACAGTTGTACTGAAACTTAGAAATGATTATTAAGAAACATTATGATAATATCTTAAATAAACACTTATATCAAAATAAAAAAAATATAGATCCTAAAATAAAAAGAAATGAAGATAAAGAAAAATTATGTAACTGTAGAAATCCTCAAAACTGTCCTCTTAATAATAAGGGGTAATAAAACAATTAAAATTGGTAAGAGAAAGCGAAATAAAGGAGGTTGTTGTTCTTATCTTTTTCTATACATATATATTGTATTATTACAAGGAAATAGTATATATATACACTTCGTATGGTGTGTAGGTTTCGTGTGTGCGTGCGTGCGTCTGGTTCGTCTAGTGTGTTCGTTTTTGCAAGTATGTGTGTATAGAAGGAAATAATACATGCATTTTTTAACGCGTGCGTGTGTGTGGTCCGACTAGTATGTTTTGCCACTATGTGTATATTGTGTGTGTTTATGCGTGTGGAGTTATGATTTGTTTAGTGCTGGTTTTAATTTGTCTATGAAAATTTGTCTTGTATTGGGAGGTAAGAGTAATCATCTGTTTGATATATTATCATAATTTTAAAGTTACACTTTTTTGGATGTGTTGTGGCACAAAGATTTTTCTGTTGTTTGATAATTTAATGCTGCGTTTGTGTAGGGAAACTGCTGTTTAGTACATGAGTGATACCATATAAGATTTGTTGCATTTTGTGAACCTGAGTGGATGAATTAGTTACTTTAACTTTTTCTTTATTGTGGAAGTCGTTGTTTGGTTTTCAAAAGTGTAGGAATTCCTTTCTCTAATTATATCACAAACCCCCATTCATTTTTGTTGCATTTTGTGACCCGTTATATTGTGTGTTAACTAAATTTGTATGAGGTTACTATATTTTAGGTTTTTGATTGGCGTTTGCTTTTAATTATTTTGGTTATTTTAGTATATCTTTTATTTTATCATTCTTGTTATGTAGGTCTAGGTTTCTTGCAATTTCTGTAAATGGTTCTGGATTGTTCTTTGATGTTGAGACGTATGCTAGAATTTGTTTGTTGTTATATTTCTTTGGGTTTTGTAGTTGGTTTAAAGGTATTTTTCGGCTAATTCAAAACCTTTGTTTAATAGTGGTGTTGGGTAATCTCGGTTTTTGAGTTCTATGCAATTCTTCTAGGTGTTTTTTTTTGTCGGACACTATAGGGCAAATCCTACGTTCTAGGGAATAGGGGATGAACTTTGGACAGCTTTTTGGGTGATGGGTCTTAAAATGAAAAAATTGTTAGGTGTCTGTCGGTTAGTGTTAGATATCTGTGATAATATGGTTATTTCTATTTCTGATGCCTATATCTAAGAATGGCAGTTCGTTAAAATTATGTTATTACTCTTCGGTTATACTTTTTGGTGTAAAATGTGTATATACATACATACATATATATATATATATATATATATATATATATATATATATATATATATATATATATATAATATTAGTGGTAAATATACACATACATATGCAATCATATATCTAAAATATCTAAATATATATACATACATACATACACATACATATATATATGTATAAAAAATAATTCCAAGAGGATAGAATCCAGATAGAACTCAATGTCCAGGACAGAGTAAGGATATAATAAAAAGGCTTAAACACTAATATCCATGGTCATAAGTTATTCCATTGGAATCGTAAATACGATCAAATTCATCAGACCTACAAATTCAAAAAGAAAACAGAAAAAACAACTCCGGGAATAAAAAATAAAATTTAGTGAGAGTGTATGTATGAGAGTGTGGGATGAATGCTAGAGTAAATGAAAGCTATAGGGAGGGGTAACAAACGAGAGAAGGACAGGAAGGTCTAAAGATGAAGTGGAGATTAAAATTTAACAGGAAGAAGTTTTAAAGAGGGGAGTCAAAGACGGTTTAAGTGAGAGAAATAAGAATATATTTTTAAATGTCTAATACATTAAAGATACACCGGAAAAGAGTATACATTTTGTGGTGACATACACACACAATAGACGATATAATGTTAAAGCTCAGAAGATGAGAGAGGGAGAGGCAAAGAAAAAGGGGTGGGGGAGATGGGGTGGGGGAACTAATATCGAAGGGCATTTATAAAAATGCCGCTGTGTAATCAAGAAAATTTGAAAATGGTAATATCGAGTACAGGTTACAAATCTAATATAAACATACAAAAATATCGATTATCTAATCCAGCAAGGACCTATATTTCTATGTTCAAAGACACATACGTATACACACATACACAACAACATATTTATATTTTCACATACATACATACATACATATAGGCGTGTACACACACACCCATGCATATATATATATATATATATATATATATATATATATATGTATATATACACACGCATATACATATATACACATACACATACATACATAACACATACATACATACACATACACTCCTACACATATATACATCTACACACATATATACATACGGACATACACATACGTGGACATAAACAATATATACATAAAACCTTACACATCTGCATACAAATACATACACACACATCTAAACAAATAAACAATGTATCCCTCTATCTATCCGTCTAACTATACATACATACGTACATGTACACCCATATACAGATATATATGTATACACACGTACCTAAACATGCACACACACATATAAACACATCTACCAACATATACATACATCCATATACGCATATATATACATATATACACACACACACACACACACACATATATATATATATATATATATATATATATATATATATATATACATATATACATATATATATATATATATATATTCATATATACACATACACACACACACATACACACACATGAACGCACATATACATATCTATATATAAAAATCAAAATGTAAAAGCTAAAAAATTTTTCCTCAAAATCAAAAAATTAATTAAAAAAAAAATTAAGGGACCATATCCATCCATATATACATTTAACATATAAAAATATATGGGTGGAATTAAATTAATTTATACTTCAAGAACATTGAGGAAGACAACGTTAAGAATATTAAAAATATTAAAAACCGGCTGAGTGATTCTCTTACATTTACATATATACCTAGGTATATAAATATTATAAGACAAAATTATCTGATTTTGCATATCAGTTATTAGGAAAAACGTCTACCTACATACCCACTTACACATATATCACCACATGAATAAAGATTAAAAAAAATTAAATACATAGCGCATCACATAAGCATACACAATGATACATATAGATAATCAAAATAGTCATTCCATTAAAATGGCATGCCCGATGTTATTGAACCAAGATGGAACTGTCACAAGCGACAACACGTTATAAAACCGTGTTTATGTTTTGAATCGTTTTTTGTCTACATTTAGAGAAGATCTCACTACGAAGATTTAGCAATTCATCTTGATTCTTATCTTTAATAATAAAATTTTTTTCCGCAATGCACAGATCACACCGATCACGAAAGTTATTAGGGGTACTAGCTCTTGATAAGTATCTCCATTCGAAAAGTGGGGTTAGTCCCTTATCCACCTGATCCCAGTAGTGTTTGGATAAGGAAGTTTGATTTTCGAGGTATCTATATCTAAAAGAGCGTCTATGGTTGTATAGACGCTGCTTCCAATCACCCGCGGATATATCTATATATCTTTTTTTCTGGTTTATATTTTCCTTGAGGAAGATTATTGCCTCGTACACTACATTTACCCCCGATTGGACAAAGGTTTTTATTCCTACAATTGCAGGTAGGGTTACTAGATTGAGTTTCATTACTATAGTAGTTTCTAAGTATTCTACAATTCTGGGAAGATATAATTTTCTCCATATTTCTAACGCATGAATAACTAATTTTAAGTGTCTTCCCATTGAAAATTTTATGTAGTGGATGTTTACTATGAAAGTGTTTATCTATTAATCTTAGAAAGAAACTTCCTATATCAATGTTAGAGAGCCTGCAATACGGTGAGTTAAACCATATTACCTTCCTCTTTCTGTTTTTAGTTCCATTATTATTCTGATTTACTAGTTCTCCGTTAAAGTTTAATTCTTGTCTAAAACCACTCTTTTTGAGGGCCTGGTTGTATATAAATTTATTATCTTCAAAGAATTTTGGCTAGAAGATAGCCTATTTATTCTTGTATTCACAGTTTTGGGGATGTGATCCATCACAGATTCAGGTTGGTTAGAGTGGACGTTGATGTATAGGGGTGTTTGATCAACTTTATGGAAGGGTTTAAAGGTATCATTAGATAGGTTGAGTGTAATATCCAAAAAGTTGACTATTTTCAGGTTGGAAGATATTTCAATCTTAAAGCCTAGGTTTTTGAAGGTCCTAACTATCTTCTTATGTAAACTGGAAGTCATGGGGCCATTGCTATTAGGGACAAAGATTAGACCATCATCTCTATAAATTCCGACTTGGTTAAGGCTAACTACTCTAGTCAAAGTGTCTAGAATGTATATGCCCACTACATCTGCAATTTGGGAAGAATCGAAAGCTCCCATAGGTACATCAAAACTTTCATTATTTTTCTTCACCCAAGTAGCGTCATTTTATGTAAGTATTGATTTTCTTGACGCTAAAATAATGTCCAGATCATTATCTGTTATTTCGGTATATCCTTTAGCGAAATTAAGGCTGTTAATTAATAGTTCCTCCGAAATAGAAGGGTAAAAATCCAAGATGTCAAATTGGATGAAAGTGGCTCTTCTTTTGTTGGGGATCTTTCGGAATCATTTAATCGTCTCAGCCGAGTCTTTCCAAAGGTTGACAGGGTATTTATCCAGGACACATGATGTAATTTTCTTGATAATACTCTTGGAAATTAATCCCAACTCAGATTTGGAGAGATTAATTAGACGGGACTGCAAGTTATTGACAAAGTTCGGCTTATGATCTTTGAAGAGAATGTATGCATCTTTCACATTAAATTTGCCCATTCTGTCAGCAACTGAAAATTTGTTAGCAAATTTGCAGATGTCTTCTTTGATAGATGATAAGGTGCTATTGTCTTTGTCTTTTTTATAAGAGATGGTAATTTTGTCAGTGACGAGTTTGTCATATTTAGAGGATTTAATTTTTAGATTTGTCGGCTTTAATCTATAATTTATTGGAGTTCTTTATGTTTTTAATGTCTCTAACAATTTTAGCTTGGAAGTAGTTAGAAAAATTCTTGAACTTAATCTTTTTAATTAAATTGATCAAATCGCCTTCGAATGGTTCAAGTAGCTTGTTACACGGTAGAGTTTGCTGGGATTTCAGGTTATATGTATCAGGATTTAGCTCTTGGTCATTTTTGGGATTACGGGAGAAAAACGTTTTCCACCTCATTCTTTTAATAAGGTCAATGATTTTATCTGTAAGTCAGACAGAGAGAAGATGCAATGAAGGGTAAGGAGGGTTTTCAAGGAATAATCCGGAGTAAATTTATCCATCTCCATCTGAATAGGTTGGAATAAAAGTAGTTTCTGGAAGTATAGCAAAGAGAGCTCAATAACATTAGTGGTAAATATACAGATACAGATGCAATCATATATCTAAAATATATAAACATATATACATACATACACATACATATATATATGTATAAAAATAATTCCAAGAGGATAGAACTCAACGTCCAGGACAGAGTAAGGACATTTGAAAATATTCATATTTCTCTCACTTAAACCGTCTTTGATTCCCTCTTAAAACTTCTCCTTGTTAAATTTTAATCCTTCCTTCATCTTTAGACCTTCCTGTCCTTCTCTCGTCTGTTACTCCTCCCTATAGCTTTCATTTACTCTAGCATTCGTCCCACACTTTCATACATACACTCTCACTAAATTTTATTTTTTATTCCCGGAGTTGTTTCTTCTGTTTTCTTTTTGAATTTGTAGGTCTGATGAATTTGATCGTATTTACGGTTCCAATGGAATAAATTATGACCATGGAATATTTATGTTTAAGCCTTTTTATTATATATATATATATATATATATATATATATATATATATATATATATATATATATATATATATTTGTGTGCGTGTGTGTATTTATTGATGTAATAGGAAAGAACAGTTTAAGTTCTTTAGTATTTATGCTTTTATTTTTAAAAACAGTGCTCGATACAGAAGTAGAGCTTAAAATTATAATTATATTTTTTAAAAATATGATTCCACCGCGACATAGAAATTACTATGTTTCGAAACTGAAAGTCAAGCCCTAAAGTTGAATTTCAAAATTAAACTTAAAATTTAGTGCGCAGTTTCATTCTCAAGCGATGTTTAAAATAACTAACCGAAGCTATGAATAAGTAAAACATTTCTTCGGTTATATATCATATTTAAAAAAAAATAATTATAGCATATATATATATATATATATATATATATATATATATATATATATATATATATATATATATATATCTGTGAATGGATACCTGATGTTCTAATGACAACGTCTGAATGCAACTATAAGAAGAAAGATGATGAAAATAAATGAAATCAAAAAGGGTGCATGCAGGGGAAAGTGACAAAAAGAAAAAAGTGGGAAGAGGAGACAAAGAATGAAAAGTAAAGAAAGATGGATTGTATGTATGTGTGTGTGAATGTGTGTGCGTGTGTGTGAGAGAGAGAGAGGGTGAATAAGAAAATTAGAGAGAAAAATAAGCTTTTTTTTATTAAATTGATTGTAAAATTGTGACACTATTTAAAGTTGGAGATGTTTAATGCTGGAAAATAAGGGTTGGAAGATATAATGAAGGCTAGACTGATCAGCTACAATTAATGAAATTAAAAAAAATTATTTTTAAGAAGAAATTAAGATTCTCATAGAATGAGAATTGCTGAAAGAATAATGTTATGATAAAGCAATGTGGTAAGTGTGAGAGTAATTAATTACGAAAGGCGCTGGAGATAATCGAAATAAGCTGATTCAACCATGAAATGGTCAGAGGACTCGAAGCTAAGAATAATAGGGTCTTGAGTTTATAAAACGAGAAAGTGCGTAAACTGTAATTTTACAAATAGGAAATCTTGATAATTGATGAATGATGGTCATTAAAAATGCTGGTTATCAAAACAATAGAAAGCAGAAGAGCGAGAAATAAGAGTGGAAAGTGATATTCTCAAATATGATGAGATTGTAAAATGCCAATTTGGCATTGATGTATGACGGGCGTTAAAGAAGTATTGATTCAGGATATGGAATGGCTAGGATCAACGCAGATACGATCTGTCGCCCAGAAATGGAAAACAGATTCTTCGTAAACAGGTATAGAATTCAGAGAACAGCATTTGTTAAATACCAGAATTTGATAAGGTGAGAAAAAGACTTGCGTAGGCAACTTTCCGAATGATAATTTTAATTCTTAATTGTAACAACCGAGAAAACCCTACGTAAGCAAAACGTCGAGGAGATAAGGTTTTCTAATTTATGAAGTAAATTGTGTCGCGCCAAAACGGTCGAATAATCATAGTGGCGGGCGCAGCTAAGACAACAGGAAAGGTGAAGAATTTGTTAATGCCCTTCGAAAGGTGTAGTGTAAGATGCCGATAGATGAGAGGAGGAGTATGGGCGGATCGATATCCTGTGACCATACCCCGCGAAAGAGGCGGTCGTATCAAATATTGCAAGCGTAAGCAATTTTAAACAAGGGACCTTTATTGCATTTAGGGGAATCACCGACATCCCAGCCTCCGTCTTGCCTCACAACGGTGTAGAGTAAGGGCCCATATAAGCAAACGCACGAGTAGAGAAAACAAGTTTCGTCGGAAGTTTGCTTTGGAGTTCATCTCAGGGATGTTCCAGAGTCCATAATGATGACCAACCATCTCACTGAGACTCCCCACGTGATTCCTGCTACGTATAAGAACTTCGACTTTGAAGAAAAAACTACGCTAAGACAAAGAAGTAATTTTCTCCCTCGTACTAACAAAGTTAATCCGAAAAGCACCTCAAATTTAACACCGATAAATAGAACAAGTTAACATCGAAAAGAAGAACTCAGATATCACCGAAAAGCTGAATTACACTAACATCAAAACAGAACGAACTTCATATTGAAAATAGAATTTCGTAATCCAGCTCTGAGAACTTGCACATGTGTCACACTCATTTAAGAGGGGTTGCGACAATAATTGTTGTAAACCAAAAACCAATATAAAGGTGAACTTTGTTACATATTATCTGTGCGTCATATTTTTTTTTATTGATGTGCACCTTCACCCTAGCGGATCGACTTAGTACCAAAGATTCTGAAATAAAACAGACCTGACTGTCCTATGATTAAAAATTCACAACGTGGCTTAGGACAAAGGTTGGGACTGAACAGGTTACTTCGGTAACTTACTGCGGTATCATGCATATTCGGATCCGACCAAAGACCTTAGAACCCAGAAGGTGGTACGTTATTGGTCCCGTGACCGAAGGCAGCCGAAGGTACCACATTGTTGGTGATGTGATCAAGGATCAGCCCATTGAAGGTGTCACAAAATAATGATTTATTTGATCACCAAAACGAAAAGAACTCGAAAGAAACTTAAATATTTTTCCTCATGAAGAGACAAGTTGATCCTACCAGATGAATATTACATCTGGGAAAAGCCGAATCATAATTATAGAACTACGATGGTTATAGAATTTTGGATATACAAATTCGAATTCGAATTCGCTGATTTCCCTCAGACATTTGGACAGAGGAAAGAATTTTTTTTCGGCATATAAACCTTTTTCAGGTTCTTTAAAGCCATAAAATATTTTTAAGTTGGAGATAATAATGAGTTATTGATAAAGTCCTACAATTAACTTATGGCTGGGGAGCGGGGAAGAAGTGAACGCATAACTTTCCCAAGGGTATTTGCGTGTAAGTGAATATAACGAACTCGACTGGAATTGGAACTCGGCCTTCCGATCTGATATTCCCAAGCAGTCACCCATCTAGGTACTGACGAAGCTCGACGTTGCTTAATTTCAGCTTAAACATTTTAAATTTTTATTTGTAGAAAAATAATGTATTTTTGAATATATATATATATATATATATATATATATATATATATATATATATATATATATATATATATATCAAGCATTTACTTGGTGGTAAAAGCAGTTAAGAATTAGTGCCTGTAGTTGGTGTTCGGCAGGTACGACTTTATTCCACTTGGAAGTGAAATAAAATATGATCTTTCTGATCTACAATCCTTCTTCTTATAGTAGAAGAAGCTTAGGAAAAATCCTTCAGAAGTTCATGCTGATAAATTTTAGCTGAAGTATAAGAGAATAACAGAAATTTTCATAATTTTGTAAATTCTGTGAAAATGTTCTTGATGTTGTGCTGTTTATTAATATTTTTTCATAAAATTGCTTAGAATACATTCTGAAATACAATATTAAACGAAACGCTTTATTTTATATTCATAATCAGGAAATTAATTATCGCAATCGATCAATAAATCCTTTTCTAGTTTTCATCTGCATTTTTCTGTTTATCACAGCTTAAAAAAAGAATCACACTTTCTACCTGAAAATGAATGTGCATTTTTTTGTTATTACTTTGGGGCATAAAAATGTCGTCTGTGCTGTTTCTCTTTCATTTATTTCACTAATTAATGATTGATGTTGCAGGTATTTGTCTTAATTAAACAGATGAAACGTTTCTATTTGACTTTGGATACTGTTAAAACGTGACCGAGTTTCGCAATCTCTGTTCTAGCATGTGCTGCCTTACAGCTTCCACCCGTTTTTATTTTATTTTTTATTTCTTTTAACTTTACAGCTTCTCATTCTTCATCCCTTATTCTAAGCCCCTTTCTTTCTATCTTTTTCTAATGGTACCCCTTTTCTTGATAAATGCTTGGTGTTTGAGTTTGGTAATGAAACGTCGTTGACATCACGTCAGCGAGCAAAGACAATGACAGAGTAGCGAAGAGGAGGAACGAATATTGACGCCGTCCACGACCTTCACCATGGGCGCTGATGCATTCGCCGTCGTCGGCCGACGTCAGCTTCGATCGCTGACCTGCTAGTGTTAAAAAATTGAATTGAATAGAAAAAATTAAATTTAAAAAATAAAGAAGCAAACTACAAAAGAGAAAGAAAGAAATAAAAAAATAAAAAACCCAGCTAAAAACATAAAAATCTGAATAAAAACAACATAATATGTATTTAGTCGTGAGTGTGTGTGCATGTCTCGCGTATTGTCATATAAGCTTCACAAAGTATGTGTAAAAGTTGCTGCGTACCTAAGTGTGTACACATTTATGTATTGTTGGTGTATTTACTCGTGTCATACTTGGTTGTAAAGTATGAAATATTTTGAAGTATACGTACACACATTTAAGCCTATTTATTTACCTAAGTCACTGAATCTATCTATCTATCTATCTATCTATCTATCTATCTATCAAGCTTTTGTCTGTCAACAGCAGAGAGGAAGAAAGGGGCTTATTTCGCATTAAAATTAGTTGTGTAATTCTTACAAGCGACATTGATAGGTGTTCAAGCTCAAGTAAAATTTAGTATTTTGGAAGCATCTTTTCAATACAAGAGACCCTTCTTGTTGAAAAGATTGGTTCAATATGGTCTTCCTTATTTAGTTTAATTATGAGTGAAACGAAGTTCATTTTAGTAAACGTGTATAATGCTTAAGGTTTTTCAAAGTTATTTCTGTACCATATTGGATAGTATTTATTTAAAATTACATGAACAAAAGATTAATAAATAAATACGATCTCACTCCATCAGTTTCAACAATGTCATGATATGGTAAAAATCTTTTCTTCTTTCTGAAAATTCCCCAGATCATCTTCATTTTACTTAATTGAAAATATTTAGGAAAACAAAAGATTCAGGAAGTGAACAATCATGACTCTCCACAATTATCTTTTGTGCCTCTAAGTAATATCTGATTCTATTCGATCTTTTTGTTCTTGTTCTGCCATTCATTCGCATAGACACGTTAAGTTAATCACTGTTTCTTTTCCTCTTTTGCTTTCGGTATGCCATGTGGGTGTTACATTCTCCAGACTCCTTTTCCTCATGTGTCCCAGAAATTTCATCTGTTTCATTTTATTGTAAGTACCGGTTTCCATATAGAAATTATTTTCCTTAAAATTTTCTCGTTACTCACATTTTTTGTTAATAATGGCATTCACAGTTTTCACACTGTATCTCTGTCGCTTTAATTTTCTTCATCTGTGACGTCACTGTCCAGCATTCGTTGCCTGAGAGGATATTAGTTATTATATAACAGTTCAGCATTCCTGTCTTTTTTCTAACGATATTTTCTTATCTGTAAATATTTTGCTTAATTTGTAGAAAGGATATTTCACTATTTCTAAGCACCTTCAGTTGCTGCGCAACTTTTTCCGCCGTCTGTTGCTATACTAGCAAGATAGTTACATTTTTTGTACCTGCATGACATCGCCAAAACATAATTCACACCTTGGGCAGTCTCTTTTGTTGCCAACAATTCATTCTGTCTTCATATTATTAATACTTAGTTGTTTCTTCTCGTTTCCTTTTACAATCTTGTCTAAGGCATTTTTCAGTCTTTCATCATCAATCAACACCCGCTTATCGTACGTTGTTAAGATTATGTCCGCTTAAAATAAATCCTGGTCGGACTTCTCTTAGTATTGTTTCGCTACATAAGTTCAATAAATCCATTGATAAAATCTTTGTTTTAGTCTTTCTTGTATTTTTTTGTATTCATTAACCTTGTTTTCTATCAGCAAGCAGGCTGTTTATTCCCAGTAAAGGTAACACCTTACACGAACATCTTACCTTTGTAAATCAAGATCCTCTAGTATTTCAAGTAGTTTTTGTGTTGTACCCAATATAATCTATGAAATATAGGTATTGATCTTTTTACTGCATGCTAGCATTCTGATCAGGAGAATCATATTTCTTGTACCAGTGTTTTGAATAATGACACACTATTCGTGCTCTGTTCTATGTTCTATGTTTAGTTCTATGGCTCATCAAGCTGATTGTTCGATGAAGTTTAAATTAAATTCCACCTAGGTTCTTTGACATCGCCATGAAGATCGATCTAATTAGGTTTCCAAGTAATTTGCCACTGTCATATATTTTAGTTATCATTTCGGTAATCTTATCGAACCGAAATCATCTAATCATCTCTATTACAAAAAAAGACTAAAAATTGAAAAATTTCATTTTGAAAAGTATGTATTTTTTAAAAACACTTTAATAGGAAAATTTTAACGATTAAAAAGGACTAAAAAAGTCAATTTTCTTATTTTCCGTTTAATTGTTTTTTAAAAATTTGAATACAATTTAGGAATTAAACGGAATTAGCTTTTGTTCAATTGCATAATCAAATAAAATATAATAAAATATAGACACTTGCCAAATATATATACATAAGATATTCAGATAAATATCCTCATCTGTTTTTTTTAATACAGAAGTTTTCCAATGAATTATCCGGTCATCCGGTTTATGTTATTGCGAAATTTATACGGAAAGCGAGATTTGCCAATGAAACTCACCAACTGGGGAAGATGAAAATGAACCTAAATCTTTGTGGCTTTTCTTCTAAATTTGAAACGCTAGGATTTCTGAATTTTCCTTGTCTATTATTACTTTGTTTTAGTTTTAATTTATTTTTTCTTTTAATCTGAAGTCAAGAGCTTACGAATATTAATTTCTCGGGTCTTCTAAGTTTAGCGGCACACTTTTTCTTTCCGACTGCTGTCGCCGCTGTTTGATAATTCTTCTTAAGACACCTTGCTATAGTCACGTGAATTTAATGAGTTGTCTGGAAAACTTATCATGAAGCCACACACTTGCTCCTCCCATGTAACGGCCGCTTTGAATTAAAAAAAAAAATCATTGCCATAATAGAAACATATATAAAACATATAATGCTGTATAAAATATAGAGCTGTGTATGTTTAGTCTGATACAAGGCCTAAATAATGTAGCACTTTATAAGTATGAAAACAACTACATTAGTCAGCGAAAAGAGTTTTATAAAGGTCCTTGGTGCAACATGTACCCTTATTACATACCTAGGTCAATATTTATATATCTTTGCTTCAGCTGACAAAAGGTTATAAGAGTTGTGCACCCAATGAGGATGAGCATCTTCACACAAGCAATGATCTATGAGACTAGTTTAACGATTATCATTTCATGGCAAACGCCATCACTGCATATATGTGTGTGATTTTGATATACAGAAAGAAACTTTTATTCTCTTAAATCTTGATTTCTTGAACAGTAAATTTTCTGATTTCGCAGATGAGTTACATCTCATATATTTTTTTCTTTCAACCACTTTCCTCTTGACTAGTATTTGTAATCTCATGTATTGAAAAGAACTTAGTTCTAAGTGATTCTTACTGATTGCGCTATTTATTTCTGGTTAGTGATTTATTTTCCTATTTTGATTGTTTTTCTACTCAGATAAAAGACATTTTTCTCACATGCGACACACAAATAACATACGTGCTGGTATTTCAACTCGAAGCATTTTATTGAAATATATTAGAAAAAATAGTTTAACAGATCCAATATACATCCGAAGTCATATATATTGTGCGAAATTTTGAATTAGAAACAAGAAAAATGAAAATATTAGTCCTAATAATTCCCGAAAGAATGTATATTGTTAGCACATGTCTCTTTTTTATTGCAATTTAATTGATTATCAGTTGAAGAAGAAAATGTCCGATTGCTTTAGATTAACTCCAGTGTTAATTTTTATGAATTAATTGTAAATCTTACAACAATTTAAGAAAATAAGATTGAAAATAGAAAGTAAAAGAATGCATTTAAGACTTTAACGCAAAATGTGAAACTATTTATTAGTTATAAAAAGGAGTCTGGAATAATGCGATAGAACATCTTTAGGGAATAATATGAAACTTTCTCAGCTTAAGAATTGAATTGGGATAATACTTTAAAAATAAACCAGTAAAATGAATTGATCATCAGATGAATGCCAGTGAGAAAGAGTATGAATCACAAATCGCTTTATACTGGGTGAACAAAACAGAAAGTTTTTGTTCTAAAATATTTTTCTCGAATCTTAATTTCAAAAAATAAATTATATTTAAATTTATTCATCACCTTCAACGTCTCAGTTAAACAGAGATGTTTAAAAGCTTGAAAACAAGTACACACATGCGCGCATATACATATGACATCCACACAAGTTTAACAAATAATTCACACATCCACAGAAACAATAATATTCCGATTCGCCTGCAGCTTTGATATAGACAGAGAAACGGAGATACACGTGTACTTCCACACACTCATGTAGGTTTGATTTTTTTTATAAATATTTTCAAGACTCCCGGATATGAAAAGGCTATAAATTAGACACTACTCTCTTTTTCCGAGAGGATTGCCCTTGAACAAACGGACTTAAGAAATCTGTGCCGGCATGCACGTGCTCGGCCGCTTGCAAGCACGCTAAAACGCATGCGCACAGCAATCGTCTTTGCATGCATGCGCTCACATATGTACGTACGCACTATTTCTTGTATGTACACACATACACATACATGCACATACTGATCAGCATATGCACAAATTCACCTAGTACCTAGAAGCTAGATGGAAAATACTGACTCAACCTAAACGCTTACGGTTATGGATTTAAGTTTTTAATCACCATCGGCAAAAAGAACAGTTTGTGTTAGGTGTAGATCCTCGTGCATCAAAGAGGTGAACAGGCGGCATATGAGTTGTGTATCATCCATCACCTCTCATTCTGTTCCTACCTCGGTCTGTTCAGCCGCCACACGTCGTCACCTTTTCGGGTAGTTTACTGCTAGACGGATTAAAACATGCCTCTAACATATCGTTGTCATCCTGTCGCTTAGAGATAGATAAAGTAATAATTATAATGATAGTTTAGTATGGTACAAGTCTATATGGGAAGGCTTAGTGAAGATCGAAATCAATATTGTAATAATGGTCTGTGCTTACTATGCTTGACGTCTTAGTTTTTCAGCAAACCATTTTATGAAGTCCCAAGTATGACTTGAACTCACTAATATTGTATTAGTCGGTGAAAATAGCCCGATAACCATTGCTCCACAACAAGGTATATTTATTTTTTAAACTTAATACGCCACATAGTCACAAGTACGAGAAGCCAGTGACCGTCAAATTCGCTACAATAGTAATTATCTGTCAGATTAACCAATGTTTTATACAAAGGTATCTTATTAGAGTGCTTAAACAATATGTTTAAAGTTTAAACATAATAAGCATTAACATCTGAAACTAGCATTTATCTCTCAAAAAATCTCACTTCATTGTATTAAGTTGAGTTTTGTCAAATATACTGATGTTTACAACAGACACCAACGTATTTTGGAAAAAAAGGATCCCTTTTATATATTATCCTTATATTTTTCGAAACAAAACTACAGCAAATCTAGGAATTAAATAATCTGTGAGAGAGATTGTCATTAAAAAAGTAAATGATTGGAAATTTTGGAGAGCTATGATCACCTACGTCTTGAAGGGACACACACATAGAAGAAGAAGAAGAAGAAGAAGAAGAAGAAGAAGAAGAAGAAGAAGAAGAAGAAGAAGAAGAAGAAGGTGATGATGATGATGAAATTCAAGGGTTCTGAGCAAATAAATCCTCTGTAACTTTCATTAATTAAGCTGGTTAGCTAGACAGGAAAAGGAGGGTGGAATGGGAAAGAAAAGAGCGCAAAAGGGAGAGGAAAAGAAAACAGTGATAGAGAAAGGGGAAGATAAGGAGATACGGAAAGATAGAACGAAAGAAGGAAAGAAAGAATGAAGAAAAGGTAGACGGAGAAGTGAGAATAGAAATATAAAGAAAAGGAGAGTGAGGCGGTAAAACGAACGAGAGAAATATAAAGCTGAAAATAGGGATAAAAAGGAGAAAAAAAAGGAGAGAGAGAGAGAAAGTGAGGGAGAGAGAGTAGCGAAAGATGAAACAGAAAAAGAGAAAAAAGAGGGAGAAGAACGAGAAAGAGAGAGAAATAAATAAAAACAGAGATACGTATTGTTAATTGACAACATATCACAGATCAACTGATAAAATACGTTCTCTTCAAACAATATTTACTTAAACGTGCCAACGAAATTGGAGAATTTCATCTCACATACACGGACAAGTGAAAACATGCGCACACATACACACACATTCCGAATTTATGCAATCATAGCCTCCACACCTTCCTGTATTTTGTTCATTAATGTAGTTTTACTCTTTACCATCTCTCTTTGTCTGTTTTTGACCTCCATTTACATAAACTCGTTAAGTAGGCGAATGTTTCCACTACTTTTCTTGCCTTAAATATACCATGTGAGTGCTAAATTATCTAGTTCTCCTTTCTTCATAGACTCTTTTTATTAGTTTACTTGTTTTTATTTCTGTTAAGATTCGACTTTATTCATATTTTTTGTTTATAATATTCTTAGAATTCGTCTGTGTAACCAACATCTCTATCGTTTCAAATCTCTCCGTCATCTTTGAGGAAATTGTCCATCTTCCATTACCATACAGGACATCATATATTACTAGCTGTTCAACACTTTTTTTTTATAAATCGATATCTTCCTATAAAAAGTAGAAACATCCTTGTTTTAATCACTTTTTCAATTCTTGTGAAATCGTTTTCTAACCGCATTTAGACAGTTTGTTACTGAATACACTTCCCAATATCATGTTATTTTTATTTCGACGTCAGTGCCGCATTTCCTGGACGTTAGCAACGCTCACTCCCTCTTTTTGGACATCCTGCATCTCAACAGACTTTTAAGTCTCTAACAACAAAGGCAGTTTTCAGTTTTCACTCAGTTGGACACAAAGCGATTAGCGTAAGTTGAACTTTTCATCCTATTATCTGAAAGAATAATTTTCGCATTATTAATTATTACTGATATATTTTTAAATCATGAAATGCCATTAATGTATTACGATTGGGGAAAATATGCATCCGCATTTTTTCACTGATGCAGAAATGCCAGGTTAATAATTATTTGATTTATTTATTAGTTTCCAATTTTACTGTTTAACATTACATAATTTCTATCTCATTAGTTTATTAAATTATACGTATTTTTATTATTTCGTAGATTTTTTAACTACTATCTGCATATTTGTCTCTCTAGCATATACATTTGTTCACTGGACGAAGGAGTAATGAAAAATTTCAGCAAGATCATGTAGGAATCCTTAAAAAAACGGGCATCTGATGTTTGGTTATTTGGTCAAAATTTGGAAAGTGAGCTCAAAACATCCCATCCGTGTAATGTTTGATATATTTAATTAATAAAGAAGTGTCGGAAAAGTGCATTTTCATAGAATGAGACTATGCTAAAAAATAATTGTTGTGTAAAACTGATTTACTGACTTGCCTGACCTTTCTGTAATTAGAGATGTATTATTTTCCATATTCCATATTTTTTACTATTATCTTTATTACATTTCAACCGATATATTCTTCGACATTGAATTTGCAAATGAGTATTTTATTATTATTCCATATTATTGTTTACATCTTTGTTGTATTTAATATGTTTCAGTTGATAAATTTATCAATCTTCCTGCACCGGGAATATATATTACAAATAGAAACGTCAAACAAGTGAAAGCTGTCAAATCAATTTTGAATTCATTTGCATCCTGAAGTGCAACACTGTAATTTTCACTTCCTGGTCTAATATTTAAGTAGCATTTTTCTTCTTTTCCAGTTGTAAGTTTAAATGAGGATAATTAAGTTAATATTGAAGTTAAGTTAATAAATGAGGAAGAATTTGTAGCATCAATCTTTCAAATTGCAGAAAGCTGTTTTGAAAATCAGATTTCGAAATCCTGGCTTTTAGTAAAATTAAGGTAAAAACGTTTACTAGTCCAAATTATTTTTTACTCTACAAATGAAACATTATGCACATTGATACCAGCGCTGTTATGCTACCTTTCCACGTAGTCGCCATCGAGATTGATGTACTTGTTCCATCGTTCTTTAGCAACTGTGTCATCTGTATTTACATTATTAACATTCGGACTAATATCCTCATCTTTGTTATTATCACAACGTTTCGGTCGTTGTGCACCCTTCTCAACCTTCTTCAGGTGTCTCTCGATTCAGGCAACCTTCAGCGAATTTTAAAATGAACCCTTTACTACGGGGTAGATTATTTTGCTGAATCGGGTTATGCTGACAGTGGAAGCAAGGCAAACAATAACTGAACACTGATAAATAAGGACAAGGCAAGATATTTCTGGGCATGGACAACAGAATGAGAGCGATCCGACTATATTAAATAAAGACTTCAGATCGAAATTCCGTGAAGCTTAACCGGGGCGACAGACACCGGAAAAGGCTACAGGGCATAACGAACGAAACGTTTTGTTAATAACAACAAAGATGAAGACATTAAGTCGAATGTAAATAATGTAAATAATAATAATTCGTCTTCCCAGGAAATTCAGTTAAAAATCTGTGTCATCTGCGTGGTCCCTCAATAATATTATTTGAGAGGAAAGCGCCTAAACAACCGATAATCTTGAGGAACCAAGTCAGGACTATGTAGCTAATGAAGTAAAACATCCCAACCATAGAGATGGGGGAAGAACTCTTTTATCATCTAGGTTGTGAGTTACATAGTGTTGTGGTGCAGTAGTTTGACACACACATGTAAAAGTCCTGACATTTTTCGACGAAAAGCTTCTTTCAATCTGTCGAGATTTTCACGGTATTTGACTTCATTAACTCTCTGATCATGCGGTATTTCTTCGCTAACTCCTGAACTTTAAATTTAGCCGGTTGAGAAGAGTTCAGTGAAGATCAACTACGGCTATTTTTTGTTTGAATTTTGCACTTGGTTTGCAAATAAATATATTTTTCCGCTGCTTTACGGTGGCAGAAACTTTTGTTGTGACGGCTGTTCTGGTTTATACAAGAAGTATTGCACATCTGTTGCTTTCACAGTGTGTTAATTTCGATTGATTCATGCTGACCTGTACCATACTTTTCGGATATCTCTCATATTTGTGTTCTAACACTGACAATTGCCACTTCAGGGAAATGCACATCAAAATCAACCATCAATCAATCTTCTTTCTCGCCCTACCCTTCTCTCTGTTACTATGCATATGTATATCTATTAGTTAAAAAAAAAAACGTTGTTAAGAACAACAAGAAAGTTATGTCAATTATATTTTAATCAACTGTTCTTGCTAGTGGATTGGTTTTTGTATCTTGGTGTTGAAAGTGTAAAGACAGTCCACAGATTGTGTTACGTCTTGTTAAAGCTCCGAGCTTACGAATGTCGCAAAAGTTATTGTCGCAAAAGAAATTATTTAGATGAAATTTAAAGCCCGGTGGTAGAATGCATTTTTTCAATTTTAGATTTTGGATGTATGTGTTGTCACGTGAGTCTGATCTTGCTTTTATTTGAATTTTGAAAGACACAAGAATTCTAAAATAAAATAATTCTGGAATAATTTTCTGGATTTTGTTAATTGTTGGTTGTTTTCACTTAATAAAGATAGATTCTCAAATTTATAATCTTTATATACAATTTGTTTTGATGAGTGTTATAATATTCACAAGGAACTGCTATATTATTGCAATTTTTGTTTTTGTTTTATATGTTGTCATGTGTATAGTACTTTGGTTAGAATTCTAACATAAGAGTCTACGCGAGATAGTTGTGGTTTTATATCCCATTTAAGATGTATTTCTTATATTCAGAGGTACTCCAATTGGGCAAGTGAATTTGTAGACAACATCGGTGTTATTAGTGACTACTAAGTTAAATTTTAAACTTTTCGTAGTACATAATGAATCATAGATGCTTATTACTATTTGCGGGCATTCTGTATCTATGGATTATACTTTTCATAGCTATTTGGTCTTGTTTGTAGTTTCAGTGCATTTGATTGCAATAATATAAACACTGAAATCGTGACATTTATAAGTGTTGCAATTTTTCCTTACTAAAAGTTTATTTGGCCGCCAACAATATAATTGGTGAATTTTCCCAGCTATTGAATAAGTCGTTTAATGTCACTGAGAAACTTATAAAATATGTGTTATGTCCCGAGTACCGTGTTTTCTGGAATATTAGACACACCGGATTATGAGACGCACTTTTATTTTGAAGACAAAATATTGAAGTAACAGTCGTATTTGAAACTTTTTTTATTGAGCAGAATTCACCCTGATACTTTAAAATTTAGCCTATATTTTTCTAAACACACACACACACACACACACACGCACACACACACACACACACACACACACACACACACACACACACACACACACACTAAATCAATAAAAAACAAAATAAGAAAATACCGAAAAAACGTTTTATTTTAATGAGTTTATTTTGGGATAATTGATCCTTCTTAATTTGAATTTAACAAAATCCCGTTTCATCATATATCGTAAGTAAAAAAAAAAACAAAAAAGAAGAAAACGAAAAATGAAGAAACAAATTTTTGCTTCCTAGGCCAAAGATACGTCACTTCAGCTTTCAGTGAAAAATGAAATACTAATTAGGTGATTACAGACAATAATTACGTTAAGCATTCAGCTGTCTGGTCAAGTGCATTGCACAATTGAAATTCATACTATTATTATAAATAACACATTAAAAAAAAGTAATGTAGGTATGTTTATTTATATATATTTACATATAGCTTGTGTACAACCTGTATATATTATTCACACCTTCGATGTATAAGACACAAGTAGATCTGGATATTAAACAGCCTCCAACAGAAAATGAAAAACACATCGCCAGTATACGTAACACCGACAAAATAATTAATTAAATCCTATAAAACTGGCAACCAATTTCTCTATGACGTGGCCGACTACCACAAAGTCATCCGTTAACTCTACAAGAAAGCCCCTAAAGAATGGGAAAATGACATCAACATCGAGGCACGAACAACAGCCAAGAAACTTAAGATCGATGACAGAGTAGACAAACTCCACAAACAACAGGCTTTTATCACCGTCAAGAACCATAAGAGAAAATTCCCCAACAATCCGCAGTTCCGTTTCCTTAACCCTGCCTAAGAACAACATAAGGTAGAATTAGCAAAACCATACTGGAACGAACATGTAATCACGCCAGGAATGCAACAGGGGTCAACTAGTGGAGAAAAACCAAAGATGCTATAAGTTGGTTCACCAGTATTAAAAATAAAAACGTTTGCACCTTTGTGCAATTCGACATAACTAACTTTTACACGTCGATTACCGAAAACCTACTAATGGCCGCCATTGAACTAGCCAAAAACTACTGCACCATCACGGACGAGGACACCAGAATAATCCTACAAATCCTGAAAACTTTAATTTTTTAATATTTTTAACACACACACACACACACACACACACACACACACACACACACATATATATATATATACAGTGGGACCATAAAAATCAACACTGCACTCAGTTTCACACTACGATACAATCTTCAGACTTGGTTTAAGGAATCGTTTCGGAAAGAGGAGTACACTCGTGTCTGGTATATGAGTTTCAAATTTGGTTTAAAGTAATTTATTATTATGATTACTTAGATAAAATTGATGCCTAGATAATAATAGGCAGGGTAAAAGGACTTTGATAACAAGAAACAAAGAAATGAAAAAGAAGACAATTTAATAATAAAATAATGAAAACACTTTCTGAGAGAATTTCTAAACAGCAGCTTTTTCCATATTTACGAATTAAAAACTATTTGCTTCTTGTTTTTAACGCATTTATTTTCTCATGTTTTCAGATAAACGCCCACTCTCCACAAAAAGAAAATCATTTGGAAAAATTAAAAGCTTTCCAACACAAATATGGCAAGCTTAACAAACCTGACCCTCGATGTAAATACGACGAACACCTCTGCTTTTCAAGAGACTGGCAAATATCTTTGGGCGGTGATCAGCCCCTTTCTTATGCTGATTGGCTTAGTGGGAAATACGATATCTTTTTTGGTGCTCTATAAATTGTTCCGTAGTAAAAAAACAACATTTCACTTATTTCTCGCCGTCTTGTCGCTGAATGATCTGATCGTAATTTTTTCGGGCTTACTACGTTACTGGATTATAAATACCTTTGGCATTGACGTCCGTGATCAAAGCGATGCTAGTTGCAAAATACAGCTATATGTGATTTATACTACGATGCAATATTCAGCTTGGATCCTTGTTTCTGTAAGCTTACAGCGATGTATTATTGTGGCCTGGCCAAACAGATTTGCACAGATTTACACCCTGAAAGCCGCTAGTATCCAACTGGTTGTCATCTTTTCCATATTGTCAGCGATAAACTTTCATTTTTTCTTCACAAATGGAATCATAGATGGCTCTTGTGGATCCTTAACAGAAGAATTTTACGACTTTGAAGAATATTACTTTGTTTGGATTGATTTGTTTGTACTTTGCTTAATTCCATTTTTCAGTATGATGGTCAGTAACATCTATTTAAAGATACATGTACATAAATATAGTGCAGCCGTAAATAAATCAGAGGACGTCATTAATAAAAGAATCAATCATTCTATCCGAATCACTCTAAGACTCACCTGGTTGTTTTTGGCCACCACTTTGCCCATCTCCGTCTTTTTCATATTCGACTCTTATTATAAAGACAATGAAAATAGTTTCAAAGATTTACTGAAAGCGATCTGTTATTTGATCCAATATGCTGGATTTTCTTTCAATATTTGTCTCTACGTTTCCGTTGATCGGAAATTCGTTTCCGTTTTACGCACACAAGGTAAGTTCTTTCAAGACATTTATTGTCTGAAATGAGATTAATATTTATCTCTTCGCATTGGTTTTCAGTTAAATTAAAAACGTTAAAATTGTATTGACTTGTATCTGACTCTACAAAAACAAACCTAAGTACAGCAAAACTGTTTTTCATTAGATCTTGGGAATCATTTCATCCTCTTCCTTTTGTAGAGTCAAACAAAATAAATTAATTTGGAAAAGGTTTTATTTGGTACAAAAGAATAAAATTAAAGAAATATGTATTTATGTATTGTGTTAGAAAAAATTGATCGCAGAGAAATATTGATGAAAATGTTATTGATTTGGCCATTATTATTGGGGTATATCAAAACTATTTTCCTTTTTCAAACTCGCTTATGTAATGTTCTACATCTGATATTTTTCAATAAATCCTACCACTTCTGAAGGTTTTCAAGTGTTGGCAGTCGGCTTTTCCTTTACCCAGCACATTAAATGTATAATAATTTACAACTGAAGACTGTCTCATCCTGGAATTTATTTTAAGGAACAAGTCATTATCCTTAAAACGCTTAAACCAGTTTGGGACAGTACGGTTAGATATTGTTTCGTTTCCTTCCATTTTCCAATTCAGCAACATTGAGGCCATGTTCAAAATAAAGCCCCTAAATTGTAAGAATCTTGACTCCGTCATTATAACATCTTAAACAAAAGATAGAGCTGAATAGTATCGATAACAATATGAGATGATGTATATAATAATGGTCATAATCATAATAATAGGACCTGTAAAAATTTTATAATATACAAAGGCCGAACAATCAGAGGTAACCAGGCTTAGTGATCTGTTGAGTCTTGACTCATTGTTGAATCTCGACTAATGCATGGAATAATAATGCAACACAAAATGTACTTAGAACAAGAATGTATTATAACAAGAAAATGTACACAATATTTACATATAGTATTTCTGTATATTTCTGGGAAGACGTTCCTGGAGAATGTGTTGACTAAGTCGCAGTCGGGCAGAGTCTCTAGCTGGATCTCTGTATTCGCTCCGCTGTCTTCCGGTACCAACCATTATTTATATAGTCTGTAGTCACCTATGCAGATTAGGTGGATCCTACCACAACATGATCAAAGACCAGGAAAATAGAATGAGATTTCTTATAGTATTTCCTCCAGACTGTAATGTAGATTTGAAGGTCTTCAAAAAGTTATCAAAATGCAAGGATCTTTAATGACATCAGTATTTCCAGCTGTGGTTGGGAATCTGGGTATGACTGAAGAAATTCCGATAGACTCACTGAAAAGATCACTGGCATCCCATGTTTTATGAAAATACAAAATAATAGTTTTTCAAGCACAGCTCACACCCAAGGAAGGGATTTATTATTGTACAATTTGTATGCATTTATAGGTATTTTTTGCACAAAGGGAAAATGTTACACTATTTTTGACATCAGGTCTTTGGTTGTGACTCGAGAGGAAATGAGTTTACAACAGAAATCAAAGGAAATAATAATAATAATAATAATAATAATAATAATAATAATAATAATATCATGGCTATAAATTCACTAGCAATACTAGTTGCTAGTTATAGCAAGAATATTATGAATTCAAAGAGAATAAAATCAATGACAACACAAGATGCGCCATCTGAACATAGATGTTGAGCGTCATTATGTTGTTATAAGGACTTAATTCAACATGAACTTTTTTAAAAACCATTTTTTAAATCATTTCACCCCAATGCAACTCGTACGGAGGGTCTACAGAGAGGAAAGACTGTGTAGTGGGGTTAAGCAAAGGATAAAAGATGAACGGGATTCAAGAGGACAGAAGATGGCGATTGACATTGCATATACATTTTTGAAGACTGTAGCTTTCAGAGAAGCAAGTAAACGGAAGGAATTTCCACAGGCGAGAAGTGCGATAAAAGAAATTGTTGGAAGAGAAGTGGCGGTTACATTTAACTATTTCGACAATGAAAGAGGGGGGACCTAGATGACAATCTAGTAGCATGCGTAAACTCACGTAGTTCGAGCGCAAAAAAAGAAAAAAGCTCGTCAGAGGAGTAGCCATGAAAATATTTGTAGAAAAGACAGAGAGAAGCTACGTTACGTCAGTGAGAAAGTGAGTGAATTGAGATGCCAAGTCAGGATCGATTACATTGCAGGTTCATCTTTGGATTTTGTCAAGAACTTCGAGAGCACCAGACTAGATATGGCAGCAGTATTCAATGAACTGACAAATAATAGAATTGTAAAAGTGCAAAATGGACTCTGATGAGAAAAACCTTCTGACACGACACAGTAACCCAACTTTCCTTGCAGTAGGTGCAGCTATTTATTTAATGTAGTCGTTCTACTTCAAGTCAGTTAAAAATTGGAGACCAAAAAGGAGATGTGCATTGCTCTCCAGGAGTCTATCATCAGCCATGCTGATGGCGGGCAAGAAAATTTCTCTATGGTGGTTAAATGAGAGCAGTTTCGTTTTGGAGGCATTAAAATTTATATATATATATATATATATATATATATATATATATATATATATATATATATATATAACCTGAGCTATATTAAATGATTTTGGTTACCAAAAATTTCAGATTAAGATGTAAAATATATTTGTGTCTGAACAAGAACTTTAAAAAGTCTTTATTCCAAATTTTCTCAAAATTATATCACTTTTAGTGTGCGTATAAAACTGTATCGACGACGCCAGCAGACCGCAATATTAAAACCATATTGAAAATAAAAAGCATGAAAGAAGAAGAATCTAAAGAAAAAAAAGTGAAGAAATATTGATAACGGAAATCTTGAATTTATTAGTCAATGAATCATTGACGATAATTAGTAATTTATTATTATTATTTTTCCATCTTCGTTTCAGTTGGTAATCCTTCGTAGCTTTATAGGCAGTTGGCACTTTGTAGGGAAATTTCGTTGGTGCCCCACTAGAGATGTATTACTACTGATTTGTACTGTTTCATGACGGTGAAGGTGTGCAATAAAAAGCAACTGAAATTAAGATGAAAAAATATTCTTTGAAAATAAATTATAATTAAAAGAATTGTTATTTAAATTCTGAAATTTCTTAAAATACTTATATTTTTGCAGCAAGAAAAATAGAATCAAGTTTCAAATCGAAGACATCATTTCAGCTAAAAAGAAGGCCGACGCTCTCTTCGTTCAGAACAACCGATTCATCCAGAGAGACGACGCACACCCAAACTCAGGTGGTGACTGTTCTCGACTAAGTCTTATTTTCTAGATTTGAAACAAACTTTTAAAAAAAATGTATTTTTGAAAAATCAATCATATGTCATAGTATTTTACTAATGTCTATATAATTTATATATACCTATACATAAGTTGATTTAATGTAGAGCGCTACACCGTTTTCATTTTTTACTCTGAATGCAAATATAAGTCTGTGTTCATCGACATTATTTATCCATCTAATTCCACATGCTGTTAGGATATTGATTTTTATCAGTGTCAATATATACTTTTTAAAAGCTTAACTCATTCACAATACAATTTAATAACATTGATTACATTAATGTGTTATTAGAGGCATTTCCTTAAAATAAAACGAATATTTAAATCCGTATTTATACTGACGTATGGGTCTCTTAGGCAATTCTTGCAAGTATTTGTAGTATTATGCATGTATTTATTACGTGATTTTATTTGCCTACATTTGTTTTTGTACGCATTATACTGACTTGTGTACACGCTGTATTGTCCTGTATGCATTTTTATATTGCTTTATAATATTGTTTTTTTTAAGACTTTTACCATATTATCCCATGTATTTTTTCACTATTATTTTTCTCTGTGGATAAATATGTTCACTTCGTGTCGGTCTCCAGTATGATGAATAGAGTAAAAAATAGTTATCACTGTTCACACACCGACTAAGAAAATTTAAATTAGCTTCTGTTGAAAAGATGAAATGATATAAAAACGTCATTCTTCATTATTTAAAGAGTTTTATTTTAGCAAATGCATTTTGATGTTAGGTTTGGTTTGAGGAATAAACACTTTTGTTTATTAAAATATTTTAACAACAGCACATTGCTTTTGAAAAGTTTCTATTTAAAATTTTACTCTTTGAACCTACTTAACATACAACTACAGGTAAAATCTGAGATATTAGATTGTTTAGTCTAAAATGCCGCAAATTTCCTGTGGATACCAATTATTCATTTCTTAGGCTAATAAATGAATACATACTTTAATGAATTTTTAGTATAAAATCTACTATAAATCCTTGAACTTTGAAAGTACGGTATCCCTGCAATTGTCATAAGGAAATGTACTCCTGGGTTGGCTCCTGTTCTCTCCAAACACTACAATCAATACCTTGCTATTTCTTGCTTTCCATATTGTTGGAACTCCTCTGGACATCCTTTCTTTAAGGCTCTAATCAACGGGTAATTGATTAAGCATTTCATCTCACAGATCACTGTTGAATAAACAGTATTGCTTTCGTTTCTTTAGGTTTACCGCCGATGTGCGTTAGCAGTTATTACTGAATTTGTATATCAGGCTCTAGATAAGAAAAGAAGAGGCGCGAGCTGTTGATTTATATATCTCGAATGCTTTCGACAGGGTTTAGCATGTTGGCCTTTTCCATAAGCTCAATGTCTATGGTGTATCTTAATCCAATCGTTCTTAAATCCTGTAATGAAAGTCGTTTTGAACCGAAACGCTTCTATATAATTTCACATTAATGCGGTGGTTCCCTAGGGCTCTATCTTTGAACCTATGTTGTTTCTTATCTTCAGCAACAACATTCTTGGTGTCACCAGTTCCCAATTCGGTATTTATTCGTATGACACAAATATTTACTTCTTAGTAGCAAGTCCAATAGTCTGGCAAAATAATACTGGCAGCTGCTCTGGAAAATAACCTCCAATCCGTGGTTAACTAGCAAATAACGCCTCCAAATAAAACTACTTTCATTTAATTATTTCACTACCATCGGCATAGCTAATGATAAAATCCAGAATAGAAACTCTTTGAGACTTCTTGGGCTCACGTTTTCCACTGACATGAACTGGAGTGGCTATATTGAATCAAATGCTAGTTGTGTATTGCTAGTTGTAAATTGGTTCACTCTGTCGTGTCAGAATCTTTTTCTTCAGAATCCATCTTGTACATTTATAAATCTATAATTCGCCCATGCATTGAATATTGACGCCACATCTGGTGTTATCTCTTGAAATGCGATCTCGCGCTGCCTTTTCTATAAATATTTTCATTGCAATTGTTCTGATAATATTTTCTCCTTTGTATCTCGACCGCATGAATTTAAGCGTATTACTAGATTGACAGCATTATTTGGAAATTTTCTCTGTATTTGTATTGATTGAAAATTATAAATAATTAATTCAACTTGAATATAAAATTCACTCTCAAAGTTTAGCATCAATATTTCTGATACAAGATCGTGATTAAATCGATGTTTATTGCTGGCATGATTCATTTATACATGGTTCCCTAAAAGATGGCAAACAATTATTTGTGCTATTTTAAAAGATTTCGGACTTGATTTCAATGAATCTTTCAAGCAGGTATTCTTTATCCTTGTTGTATTTATCATAATGTTTTAGTCGATAACTGTGTGTGAATTAAATTATTTCTAAAAAAGAGTAACCATACAAGAGAATCAACATGTTTAAGATGACGGCGATGATGATGTTGATTTCATGATAGTGGCAGTGGAGTTTTTAGTATCAGTGCCAGCGCTGGTAAAATTCTCTTCAGTGCGTTGGACATCAAGTAAATAAATATCACTTGAGGAGTGAAACACTTTTCTTCTTCCCACCAGTCTTATTGTTTTTGTTGTGTCCATAAAGTTTGTTGTTTGGTCCGTGGTCACGTGTGCCAAGGGCGAGCGCCTTTGGCCATTGTTTTCCCGCCATTCTTTGTGCAATGCTTCACAACTTTGCGCCGATAGGAGGGGGAAAGTCGTGGCTGGCTTTTTATAATCGTCTACCCGCATAATAAATCCATTAGACAAGCCGACAATTGGGGGCCGAACGTACCTGCTGACGGCGGCGGTAGCAAGGACACCGGACGAGGAGAAAAGGAAGGGAAACAACGTAATGGAGCAGAGTAAAGAAAAATCTGTAAAATTTTAGGTTTTGAAAAGAGTCAAGAGAAAAGAAACAAACAAGAAGAAACAAATAAAAGACTGAAATCTCACGAAGGTATGAACTGTGTTTCAAGAATGGCGTTCTTGTCTATTGACTTTGAATAACTTTGATCCACTTCATTCAGTAAATGACCCTCACTACTTTCGTTCTTTCCTTGGGTCATTATTCTTAAGATATTTTTTCATTTTTTTCTCTGGCATTTCACAAGTAAGAATCGATTAAAAATATATACAAAAATAAACCAATCACCGGTTTCTGTTTCTTCCATTCAATATTTCTTGCATATTCGATTTCATTAATTCTGAAAGGTCAGCAATCTCATTGTCAGCCTCAAAAGTTTCAATGAACCGGACATCACAGCAATATTTCATCATCCTAATATGTTCCTAAAAATGACATTCTCCGTTATCATGCACAGCTGCAGAAGCAATATTTTTTCCGATGAAGAAGAAAAAGTATAAAAAATCGTGGCGCATTTAGCGGTCGGCTATGCGCAAATAGTCGATCACGCCACAGACGAGCAATAATATTTTAATCATAGATACAAGTTTACGTATTGGGACAAATGGTTGGCTCTCGGGAACAATAAAAATAGAGATGGAGAAATTATTGATAAAAAAAAACAGTGAAGGAATAAAAAGAGTAACGAAGCCATAATTGAAAATATTGCAAATGTGAAAGAAATGTTTCAGCTGACATCAGAACAAGATATGTGTCGTTAAGAAGTGATCACTGACTTTGAGGTTTATGGAAAATGTTTAAGTATTAGTTTAAAAGGATATGTGTAAGACTATCTACACACACACACACATGCGCGCGCGCTCGCGCAAAATAGTATTGCTAAGGTCTCAGATTTTGCGAAAAACTAAACCATAAATACGTAGTAAATAATACGGATTGTTTGGCGACAATCCACATGGATATATTCAGTTCTTTTTCGCATTTTCTGTTGTTTTATTTATCTGTTATACTCTCATCATCTTATATCAACACTCGACCGGCCTTGAATATCCAGTAGAAAATATCTGTGTTTAAACTAAACTATGTTCGCCAGAAGACTGACAGAGCATTTCGAGAATTTTAGTAGCAAATTTGTCGAATTTTACGCAAAAATTAATGTAAGCAGATTACTAGAATTTGTAGTCAATCGTAAAGATTTCAGAGCCGTTTCAATACAACTTTTCGAAAATTCGCGTAATATTTGACCATGAATAGTCAGGGGAAAATTTTAACATACTGACAGTAACATGAGAATAAATAAGTATCAAGTGCCCGTGTATATATATATATATATATGTATATATATATATATATATATATATATATATATATATATATATATATATATATGTGTGTGTGTGTGTGTGTGTGTGTGTGTGAGTGTGAGACAGCAAAGTGAATTTGTTCAAATTGTGTAACAGCATAATTGTCCATCCCACAAAATAAGTCTTATCTTTCAGATAAGATGTTTAGCCATCTTGACACCATTTGACGTAAGAATCACTGAAGAACCCTTTGAGTTATTTAGGTAGAAAGAGAACAGGTTGAAATCGTTTTGTGTCAGCCCCACTGTCTTCCCAAATGAGCTACAGTGAGAGGAAAAAATCATTCAGACCTTCGTTAATGGTACCAACATTCATACTCTGGCTTCCATCTTCAAAGTCCATTCAAGAATCATCAAGAGAACAGTGAATAAGTTTAAAAACGAGGGAACTGTAGAGAGGAAAGCTGGATCAGTATGTTATAACAGGAAGATAGATCATCATTTCATCGTAGCGCTAAAGAGATCAATTAGAAAAGATCAAAGTCAATCAACAAGATGTTTGATACGTGAAAGAGGAGTTTCAGTTATGACAATCCAAAGAGTAGTGAAATAGACTAGAAAATAAAGCGTACGTGAAACGTATGAGGCACCTTGTTACTACAGGACAGAAAGTTAGAAGGTTAGTGAGGGCGAAGATCATCTTGAATAAGTTGGAAAATGATTCTAGAATAATATACATTTGAAATTATTTCAATCCTTCACGAGCTTCTGATCCTTAGCTATGATAAATTACGCTTGGAGAGTAATTATACATTCTTATTGCTTAAAGTAGTGTTATAAAACCACGGAGAAATCAAGTAAGATAGTTAAGATGCAACGGTTCAGAGCTTAATCTAAAAAATGGACAAGTTTGCTTTTACACGATTCGGACAATTTTGCTGTTACACACAGTATATATATATATATATATATATATATATATATATATATATATATATATATATATATATATATACTAAAATTGCGTATATCTTAGGAGCATGCTTTCATTATGTTTTCATTTAAACAAGTTTTGTCTACTTATTTTTAATAGGGTCTACTCAAAATTACGGACAATCTTCTTAGTACCCTTATTAAAGGAAGAAAGAAAATTACCTTGTTGATGCATATTCATTTATTCCGAGTAATTTCGACATTACCATGATGTCATCATCAGGGTATTGTTTTTCTAAGATAAAACGTTATTGTGTTTATCATTTTTCTAAGACAAAATTATTGTGTTTATCTATAAATCAAATTTTTACACGTTAAGTGAAAAACAAAAAAAATGATTATGTATTGCACGATTTTAAAATTTTATCATGTAGACACACGGGAGGTAATTATGCTATTGAAATGTTTCAATCTTTTTTTTAAAGAAAAACTATTTAAAACAATTACTTAAAACCTAGATATTTTAAACTATCTACTCTAAACATTTGTGCAGTATCCATAATTAATTTTATTTTATTTTTTAATATAGATAGCTTCAAGAATTTTTAGTTAATGTTTATTATTTTCTTAAAAAATATAGATGTATTTTCCACAATCATTTTCAGAAATTGCGAATGTGGACAGGCTGTTGTAAATGTTGGGAGATATTAGATGCAGCATTCAAAATAAATAAATAAATAAAAAATTTGAAACCAACCCTGCACATTCTTAATTTTATTTGAATGATCATAATTAGAATCAATTATTTTTCGCTACAAAATACACCTATATAATAATTATGCATCTCTATGGTAATATTGATATGACATTATGTGCTAGTTTATTAGTAAAGCAAAAACTGTTTTATTACTAATGGTCACCCTATAAAAAATCCAAAAGCCATTCAAGGTAGAGGATTATTGAAGGCAGTTGTTGCATGAGCGGTAAAAGTAAAGGGTGTAGTTCATGCGCATATGTGGAAAAAATGACAGTTAAGCCTAGATTTGAACAGGTTAAGATTAGAGTGGTCAGGAAAGCATCTTCCTGGGATTCTGTTCCACAAGGCAAGAGTTCTTGGGAAGAATCTATTTAAGTGGAACTTACTCCTTACTAAAAGAATAGAGGAGAGTGAGGGTAGTTCTCCTCATTGTACGCAGCATGGTGGGTTCTAGTTGGGAAGCTAACAGTTGGGGGAATTAAGGAATGTAACTCATTTGAGTTGTGAGAAGCTTGTAACATTTCATCTACGGGAAAGGGGTTGTAAGGCGGAAAACAAATTAGCACTCATAAGGCTACACTTTTGTATTCTATCAAGACTGAAACATAAATAGAGGGAAGCACCAGCCCGGATATGACAGCAATACTCCATTTTCTACCTGACCTGGCTCTTGTAAAGGTAGAGCATATTAGGAAATATCAGGTACTTACTGGAGTGGTAGAGGGAACCGATCATCAGTCGCAATAGGGTCATAAGGCAAGGATCTAGTCATGTAGAACTTTTGAGGTGCATCCATATAGCGATGTATCATCAGCATAGATATTCGTAAGAGATCAAAAAGTATGCTCTCAGGCAGATCATTAATATTAAAGCAGGAAGTGGGTTAAACATAGAAACGAACATTGGTGAACACCTGCATGGATTTCATTGGTCTCGGAAGACTGGCTATTACCTATATTCATGTTAGGAAGGACTTGATAAGTAAAAAAACTCTACCAGTGATTCCATAGCTGGAGAGCTTGCGGAGCAACTTCCAACGCAACACCTTGTCAAAGCCGTCGATATATCTAATACGTTATAGTTATGTGTCTATTGTCGCACTGAGTGAGTAACAACTGTTAGGATATCAACAGTGGACCGGGCAGATCGAAACCAGTATTGTTTGTCACTCAAGAAGTTGTCTCTGTTTAGGTGCTCGACAACTTGATTATAGGCTTAAAGAGTTTGCTAATGACGCTAACAAGGCAGATGGGCCGATATTGACACAGGGAAGAACGCTCACCCGTACTATTGAAAACTGGGCATACAAATTACATTGAGAAGGATTTGTCTTTAGGCAGCGATTGGACAATTTTTCTTGAAGATAAATCAGGGCTAATATTCTTAAGTAACGACGTCAGGTTTATTTGTTTTACGAGCTAAGCCTCCCTGTACGCAGTCGAAAGAGTCGAAAACCGGAAGTTAATTGAGAATTGCAGAGACCCAAACAATAAATTCTGTTGGAAATAAAAACAAATAGAAAAAAAATATTTTTCATCCAATAAATAAATAAAAGTTCAAGGAGCATTATCAAAATCCTATATCTAATGTCAGTCCCTTGTTTATAAATACGAACACCATGGCCCATTTGTGACAAGCATCAGTAGCCACTACAGAAGCTTACTCAAACTCTACACATCAGCTCAGACAGTAGTCGTTGATGTGAACAGATTTCTTACACCATATACGTTCTCCATTCTCATACAACACTACTCACCAAATATTTACCCATAGCAAAGCGACGACAACTTAAAGAATCAAAACTTTCTACTTATCAACTAAAACATTAACATGATTACAAACTAATTTCTGTAAGAACTTTTTGGCTATTATACAACTGTTCATTTCAGTATGCTATGCAAGTAATAAATGTTTTTTTTAATTGCTTCTCAACTGTAGGGGCGATCACTTTTCACTCAGAGTCCGACTAAAATTATGAACTTTAATGAAAACCATCTAAATTACAATACGACAGACTCCAGAACGACTTATAACAATTTTAAAACCCCATGATTTTGTACCAAAGGTAAAAATATAGTTAATAAGGATAGAATGGAAAAAGAGAACAGATCTTTGTTTTTCCTTCACTGAAAAGTTCAACTTCAATGTTTGGTTTTGATCAAATTGGAATGGCCTCAAAATGTAAGCGCCTCAACGCTTCCCCACTGATGACTAAATGCTTTCTGCTATCATCAGCAGATCAGTCCTCTTTTGTGCGAAAAAAAGGCTTTGGAGCCCTTAATTCTGGAATTTACAAGGGGATGGGACTACGTCTCTGATAGGTCAGTAAATACAATATATCTCTTTTCTTTCAAATTCAAAAAGTGAGTCTTCATAAAATACATGTAGATGTATGATGAAAGCTAGATTGGATGGGAATGGAAATTTAAAATAGAAACTTTTAAAAGAGAAACTTTCGTTGGACCCCCGTAAATGAGATAATCTCAAAGAAAAGGAGAAAAGTGGATGACAAATGGAAGTCTGGAGGTGATGAAAATAGGACGGAAAACAATGCTAAGGAATTGAATAGAATATTAAATACAAACAGTAGAAATATATGCTGACAGGAAAAATGAATGGTTCATCGAAAGGTGTGCAAAGATAGAAAGAATGAGCATCATAGATATGGCAAGTATGCATAAAGGAATAAAAGAAATAACAGTACAACAATATATATTCCTCAACAGGATATGTAAAAATCTAAAGAAGGAAAGCTCATAAAAGAGGAAGAAAAATGATGGAACCAGTACATCAGAGAACTGTTCAAATGATAAAAGAGGGAAACCTACAATGCATTAAAACATGGAAGGATCTGAAATATTAAAGTCTGAGGTAAGATCGATAATGGCGAAGATGAACAGGAACAAAGTAGTAGGACCAGATGGGTTCGTAACAGAAATGATAATTGAGCACACAGGGACCGGTGCAAGGGTCTCGTGGGCTATCACCGAATCTATGATACTGGGGCCCCACTCTACTGGGTTTCAAATTTTACTAGGAAGCATTCATATAAATAAAAATGTTATTGTAACCTAATTATGTACAATAATGAATCATATGCAATATAGGGGAACAATTCAACTAGAAAAATTGAAAATAAATACCCTGTATCTAAATACAAATTTGAGACATATAATATATCATTCCATCTTAAAGAAATCAACAATGTTTTGCGGCAACTTTTAACACCAACTTGAGATTTTTCTTGCTAAAACGGTGAATAATTTTAACACATTCAACATTATCAATAAAAAATGATGAATTTTGTATAACATTTTTCCGAGACTTAGCATGAGCAAACCACGTTCACGGATTTGCACCCCCCCCAAAAAAAATGAATCCAGAATTACGTCAAAATCCGCAAAAAAATGTTATCCTTTAATAGTCAGTTGTTCATAGTTTCATTTTTACCATATGTAAATGTAAGTAGAAAAAGTAAATGTTGTTATGATAGAAAACACTGACCGGGGTCCCCAGTTAGGCTATCCTGCTTGCGGAAGGACAGGGGTAGTAAGTACCGGCCCTAAATAAGCTTATCATCCGGCTTCTGATGAACAGATCGCATAGTATTCTGCCACCGGTAATAAAGTAATGTGATAGTTACAATCAGAATGATATCCTAGAGAGCAATACAAATATAGAAGAGAGTAAACTTAAGTTTCGTAGACTACGTAAAGAATCTGCTAAGATATGACATAAAGATCTATTCGAATTGATTGAAAAACTTGATTTATTTGGGAAAGATATTAGAGTAATCCAGAACATTTTCTGGGAAAAAACTGTCCGCATATGAATAGAAAAATAAATTGGGCAAGTATACAAAAATAGAAAAGGACATAAGACAGGGACGTGTCTTCTCACCAGATTTATTTAGTAAAACAATACTAAGAGAAATGTATGTCCAATCAGAAGTTATTATTAGTGGTTACAATCCTAACAGCATAGAGTTTGAAGGTGAAGCCATGTTTATGGTAGACACAGAAAGAAAACTACAGGAAAAGGAAAACGACAAAGTAATAACTTCAATTTTAAGAAGACATAATGTATGATCGTTAGCAAGAAGAATAGGCCAAGATATATGCTACGAATTAGGGACATCAAAGTACAGAAATTTAACTACTTGGAAAGTATTTTAAAACGGTACAGGAATCCGAAGGTCCATTGAAATAGCAAAAGATGCCTTATAACAGCTAAATAAATATTGAGAAACAGGTTTGGTTGTTTGGTTGTTTGGGGTTTTATGGCATATCAACCACTATGGGTTATTTAATGCCAGATCCAGTTTCCACATATTTACTAAATATATATATTTTGCAAACGTAATTTAAGGATAACGTGAGCAACATCATTGTTTCAAAAACATATAGCTGGCAACATCACTGTTTCAAAAACATATAGCTGGCAACATCATTGTTTCAAAAGCGTATAGCTGGCAACATCATTGTTTCAAAATAGCTGGCAACATCATTGTTTCAAAAATAGTTGGCAACATCATTGTTTCAAAAATGTATAATTGGCAACATCATTGTTTCAAAAAAAGTATAGTTGGCAGCATCATTGTTTCAAAAAAGTGTAGTTGGCAACATCATTGTTTCAATGTGCTGGAAAAGACCTGGAAGTTCATTATTTTCCCATAGTTGGGATCCCAACAAGTGCTACCACTCCGGGTCAGGGTGGACCTGGGAACACCAGCAATTAAGAGGTGGTTCCACGCTTCCTCAAAACCTCCTGATCAGAGGCCTTCCTGTTGGATGCAGTTTAACGTCGTACCCAGGACGATGAGAAACAGGAAATCTTTAGAAACAGAGTGTACTGGACTGCTATTTAATATCAATTCTTTTATAAGGCAATTAATTTTGGGCAATTTTCTTACAAATGAAGAAGAAACTAGAGTCAGCAGAGATATGGTTCTACAGAAGGTTACTGAGAATAGCATTGACTAAGTATGGGAGCAATGAGGGAGTTTTAAATAAATTGTAATCGAAAAGGACACTGAAATTTAGAATTAGAACGAGGCAGTTGAAATTTCTGCGACAATCGCTCTATGATAGGTGTTCGGGATTTATACAAGAAAACTAATCTGTATATACACCTTTATATATACTGCCGTTCAAAAATGAAGTCAAGCATCGTGGTTGGAAGTATGAGCTGGCTTAATGTTTATAATCATTGAAAGCGGACTAAATCAAGTTTGAATTACGACTGGGGCATTTTGCATTGATATTTTTTTCACGATGCCAGAAGCATAATGATAAGAGTCTTCTTTTGAGCGTCACTTTCGTGAGAATTAATCATGTTGATAGGAGTTCGAGTTATTGGTTATATTCCGATTATTGACTGAAAACGTTTGTATCTGCACATAAGAGATGTCCGTTATGGAAGTTGCACGTGTTCGTTATATTTTACTCTTGCTTCTTCACAACAGTGATACTTCAGTCAAATTGAGGGAGTGACAAATCGGTACAAAAAATGTTGTAGAATTATTTAATTCAGCCTCAGAGCAGTATTGCCCCAGGAAATACTAGTTTCTTTCACTTGACTTGAAAACTGAAGAGTTCAAAATAAAAATTGGGATAATACGAAGCAATTACCTGAAGATAAAGACTCTGGCCAAAGTGAAAAGATTTCAGAATAATATAATTAAAAAATCTTGCCCGCTGGGCCTCCTATTTTATGTAGATAATTTTCTCAATTTCGAGACTCAGGTCAGGCTGTTGTCAGCTACTGGTCGGTCGTGCGTGACATTTTGTAAACATGGGGGTGTCTTCGATATTATTTTCTGCTCTTCAACTTCCGGTAAGTACGCTTAACTTTGCACGGTGGGGCACGGGCATTCGGAGTAGGGGAGTCCGTGTATGCACGTGAGCCTGCATGTTGGCTTAACCAGAGAGGGTGTATGCGAAAAGCGGCCCAAATGTGGAAATATGCCTCTGAGTGTATGTAAAAAAAATGAATGCGAATATGTTTGCGTCGACACGCATATGTACAAGTGCTGCTGCAATGTTTTCAGTCCGATTCACATTCCAAAATCTTTTCCAACAGTCAAACATTAGTTTTAGTGGTCGTAGGGGTCTTATTGATCGGGCCGACAACATTTGATTACCTTCTAATTCTCACATAGAAATACTACTATAAAACTTTTTCCCTAATAAAAAAAAAATTGTTGTTGTTCAATTGTATTTCAAACCAATAGTAAACATAAACGATCAATTGGGAGTAGCTGGGTTTTTATACTGACTTACTATACCGAATGATAAACGAACAACTTCTGCCTTTATATTTCCAGCAATGAGATAAATTTATATTTAACTATAGTACTGCTCCTACCATCCGTGCTTAGCCATTACTACACATTATTTTGCTGATACAAATAGTAGCTGGTTGGGTGAACGTTTATTTTATTGTGTGTAACATCTTAGATTTAAAATCAGATAAACGACCTAAAATATGTTTTTTGATGCGTCCAAAACACATAGCTGAGAACTGCTAAGTACATTGTGGTTTCCCATTCCTTTGTCTTCAATGTAAATGAAACCAAGCTCAATGAAGTTTGTCACTTAACGACGTTTACGAGCACGAATTATGAGGAAGTAACAAAATAAATAAATGTAATTAAGATTTTAATTCTAATTTTAAACTCTGGCATTTTTAAGTTGAAACACCTTAAAGGAGGCCCACACATCTACGCTTCACTGAAATCAACAAGAAAATTTCAGTTTACATTCCATGGTACATCGTTATCCTCTCTTTCCGCAAAAATGCTTTTACCAAATTTTGGGTAATTTACCCAAGTTTGAAAAGCACACCTCTGTGATAACAGACGAGTAAGCCAGTAAAGGTTTGATCAGTCGTTCAACAAGATAATACTTAACCAGTATACCGACACGGGGAAAAATAGGTGATCCCTTTGATAGGGGCAACATGGTCACGTGTTTGTGAGTCGTTTTTACTAAACTGACAAACTACAAGAAGGAGTAAATAAGGAAGACAACAAAAACCAAGCGAGGGTTTTAGAAGAGAGGGAAGGGGAGGAAGGGCTAGTTTGAAAACAGAAACGAAAAGCTGGTAAGGTGATAAAGAAATTCTACCTTAAATACAGAGGACGATTTACGCCTTCCGGCATGGTGCTTTTCAGACTGGCTCCGTTATTTGGAAAAGGGTTTCGACAATGGCAAGTGCCCGACGCCTGACTCCTCGGGGCTAACAGACGAAGAACAATAATGCCACCCATCCACAACAAAAATTGATAGAGACTTTTCTTTAATTGCTCTTAATTAGCTGAGCTTAATTTTATTGCTGGTGTTTTAAGAAGGAACAATTCATTCAGTCGTCGTTGACAATGGAGGACATAGGATAACGAAAGACATGAAGCCAAACAATAGGAGCGGTATTTGAAAAAGTGAAAGGTGATAAAGAGGAGTGAGAGGAGATTAATTTGATGGCAGTTTGGGAGGGAGAGTCAGCGTGCTAGATAGAAGTAAAGGTAGGGGTCTGTTTCTTTTCCACTCACGCGAAATAAAACTGCAAACCAAAAGGCAAAATGAGGTCACCTGGAAAGATTGAAGAGGTGTTCCCTATATATATATATATATATATATATATATATATATATATATATATATATATATATATATATATATAATTATATATATATATGTGTGGATCGGACTCACTATTCAGTCGTAAAAAGTTCTAGCGAGACAAGCTTGCTAACTATTGCACCGTATCGAGATCCCCAATTAGACATCTATTATCATAATGAGTGTTATTATTGCTATGTCTATCTTAGAAATAGAATGGAAGAAAGATATAATTTCTCAAAAATTTGGTATTACATGTATGTAACATAAAAAAATGTCTTTTACATATATATATATATATATATATATATATATATATATATATATATATATATATGGATGCATACATACATATATATATATATATATATATATATATATATATATATATATATATACGGATGCATATATGAATTTAGATATGTAAATTTGTTATTTTTTGTAGACATATACATGATTGTTTTTTCGTGTCTTGTTAACTTTATTTAGATTATATAATTTATTATTACTATTATTATTATTAAGACTATTATTATTATTATTACGACTATCATCATTATTTATTGTTATTTTATAATTAATACTATGTATAACATTATCTTTCTCTCTCTCTCTCTCTCTCTATATATATATATTATATATATATATATATATATATATATATATTTATTTATTTATTTATTTTAAACAAGATCCTGTTTTTATATAAGAATTTTTGGAAAGATTTACATAATTTTTCAAAAAATTCTTAACTGTACATTTTTATTAATATTATTAAATGTTTTTTTTTAAAAAGAATACAAAAGTGTCATATTCTTAGCTGAAGACTGAGCCAGACAGAATATAGTTTCGATTGTATACAAAATAGATTGCCAATTTTCCTTCTTTTTTCTGTCTAATTCAAAATAACCGTTCCTTTTCGCAATCTGTATCTTAAATTGGGTCACCACGTCTACACTCCAGCACTTCCATTTATACAACTGAAATTAACATCTATCACTCTTATTTTCAAAATTAAATATTTTCAATTTCCTCCTCTCTCTGTAAACATACTATTTCTTTCCTTACCTCCCCTTCGACAGTCTAAGATCTGCATCTTTCTTACCCCTCTTTTACAATGTTAGATCTGCATATTTAACATAACTTTTATTTTTTAAGCCTGGAAATATCTTTTCTATTTATATTTGTGTAATGAGTTCTGAAGAGTTGGAGTCGAATTTTCCGACCTTAACGAAATAAATATAGCCTCATGGTCTTTTAAAAGTTCATTTCCTTTATAATATATATATATATATATATATATATATATATATATATATATATATATATATATATATATATATATATATATATATATGTGTGTGTGTGTGTGTATTTAGGCAGCAATCCTTCTTTCATGCACATTTCATTGAAAACAACAGACAAGGTGCTTTTATTTAGTATTTTATACAATTTCTCATGCGATCTAATAATTTTTTTCTTTTCGGATGATAAATTATATAAAAACTGTCCGAATGTTCTTTTTTACCGAGCGCTTTCGGCTATACATTTAGCCATTTTCAAGGATTATATTTTAACTGTTCAAATTAGACATAGTTTGTTGTATGTATGTTTTATAAAATGTTTTTATTGTTTTGTTTCAAAACACGGTCAAGATATTATGTCCATATTCAAAGTTAATATTATTAAACGTTGGTTTGTTTGTTTTTATTAATAAGACTTCCATTTTTTATTAATAAGACTATTTTCAGAAAGGTGTAGAGTGAGTCTGCGTGTCAAACATGTTGTAGTGTGGCCTATATAATTATTTACGAATTTTGGTTGATTAGGAATACAATTTCTTAATGGGCATTTAAATTCGTAAATAATATTTGCCCTATTTAATTTTGTTTTAATTTTTTTTTGCTATTGTCAACTGGTGTTATGCATTTTTTATAATGTTCTTAATTCTGTATTCTTCCTGTTTATAAAAAAATATTAATATTATTGTTTATGTTTCTATTCTCGCCGTTGCTATTAGCTACCTTAGACAAAAAACGCCTAATGTAGAAAGCCAACAATTGATTAGGAAATCCGTTATTAATCAGCGTTTGCTTTACATTTTTTGAATTCTTTAAAGAAAAGCGTGCGAGAGGATGAGTTCTCGTGCGATCTCTTGAGGAAATTTTTAATAACACCTATTTTATATCTAAGAGGACATTCACTAGAGAAATTAAGATGGCAAGAGTCTTTACTAGTTGATTTTTTTATAAACAGAAGTTTTAAAAGTATTAGGTCATCCCATAAGTTCTGTCCGAATTTTAACTTTTTGTTAAAATGAACGAAATTTAAAGAGTATTTTATAATGTCTAATGGAGCTGAACATATTTTTATGTTTAGATGCATTTAAACTGATCAAATTTTATTTCAGAGAACAATAAAATTAAATTTTGTTTGATTAAAACCCTGCTAACATGGAAGTACCCCAGAATCATTTCAGGCACATAATGCTTTATGAGTGCAAGAAAGGAAACTCAGCAGCCGAAGCGGCTAGAAACATTCACTCAGTTTATGGAGAGGAATGTGTGAATGAAAGAACTTGCAGAAGATGGTTTGCAAAATTCAAAGGTGGAGATTTCACCCTTGAAGATGAAGATCGAACCGGACGTCCAGTTGAGTTTGATGAAAAGCTTCTTGAAGCAGCCCTTGAAGAAAATTTCTGCTTTATCAGTTGAGGAATTGGCAGTGGTTCTCAGTTCAAACCATACAACTGTTCATCGTCATCTTCAACAACTTGGAAAAGTTCCTACACTTGGAAAATGGGTGCCTCATGAATTGTCTGAAAACAACCTCAAATTCCGAGTTGACCTCTGTTCTTCTCTCCATTCTCACCAACTTGTTTCACCTTTTTTGTATAGACTTGTGACTGGCAACGAAAAATGGATCTTTTATCGAAATGTTAAGCGTCGTTGACAGTGGCTTGGTAAAGGGGAAGGTCCCCAGCCACAGCAGAGAAGGGAACTTCATGGGCAAAAGGTTCTTCTTTCAATCTGGTGGGATTGCTAAGGAATAATCCACTTTGAATTCTTACCACCTAATGCAACAATTAATGCTCAAATATACTGTCAGCAATTAGAGCGTTTGAACCAAGCTTTGAGGAAAAAAGACCTGCTCTAGTGAATCGAAAACGGGTGATGTTTCATCAGGACAATGCGCGGCCACACACAGCAAGAATCACGTCACAAAAGATCGAAGAACTTGGTTAGGAGAAAATTCCTCATCCACCTTATTCTCCCGACCTTGCTCCTTCAGACTACCATTTGTTTCGTAGCTTACAGAATCATTTGGAAGAAACAGCTTTTGTAACACAGGAAGAGGTTAAAACTGACATTTGTGAGTTCTTCGAATCAAAGTCAAAAGAATTTTACCATAATGGAATTAGTAAGCTTGTTAATAGATGGAAGGAAGTCATAGATAATCAGGGAAATACATTGTTGATTGAATCTGTAATTAAATGTAACATTTGGTTACTTGTTTTCTTTATTCAAAATTCGGACTGAACTTATGGGATGAACTGATATTATTACTAAATCGACGAGAACATCTAAGAAAGTAAGTTTTTTTTCACTTAGTTCATAAGTAAAATTTAGGACGGAATTTTGTTGAAATGTAGCTTTCAGATTTTCTATTTCTTTCTTGTTTTCAGTCAAAATAAAAAATATCGTCTACATAACGAACATATATTTCAGGTTTAATAACTTTAGAAAAAACCTTGTTTTCAACATAGAACATATAATAATTGAAGAAGCACGGCCCGAGAGGGTTTCCCATACTTACTCCATCAGTTTGTGCGTAAATAGTATCATTCTGGCTATAAAAAGGAACTCTAGTGGTGCAAGCGAGCAATAGTTTTCTTAAAATATTTGGTTGGATTGATGGAGGTGGAATTAAATTATTTTATACACCGAATTAATGATAATATCAATAGTTTCGGAGACGGGAAGATAAATTCTCTATGTCAAGTGACGCAAGAATGCCGTGGTTTGTTTTTAATTTTGTGCTTTTAAGTATTTGGAGGAATTCATGGGTAGATTTAATGCTATAGTTAGTCGGGAGATATGGGGTAATAATATCATTGAGACATTTTGATATTTGGTATATGCATGTTGGAATCTGAGAAATAATAGGTCGTAATGGGTATCCCGGTTTGTGTATTTTAACATTACCGTATAAGTAGCCAGGTTGGTAATCTCCAATAATTTTGTTTAATTTTAAGGATCCTGCAACAGCATTGTTGGATGTTATATGTTTAATAATATATTTCTTTAGAGATTCAGTGGTGTTCTTATTCAATTTAGTAAATTTAGAACGATCATCAATAAAATGCTGAAGTTTTTTGTGATAATCCAATTTATCCAAAATTACGTAAATATTGGATTTATCAGCTTTTCTGATGACTATATTAGGGTTGTTTTTTTAAATTCTGTAGCAGCAATTTTGAGTTTTGTTGGAATGTTCTTGTTCCTATTACGTGGAATATAACCTTTTAGACCTTCTACCTTGAGAAGATCTTTGAGGTTTGGATGGAGTATTATCAATTTGTCCTTTTCCAGTTGACATAATGATTGATATAAAATTTCAATTTCAGTCTTCTTTGTGAGAAGATCGAATTTAGGTTGGAGATGGCAATTTGGTCTTAGATTTAAAAATTCTTTTTGATCATCCGTTAATATGTGAGTTGGTAGGTATTTATTATGGTTGTTAGGAAGCAGAATATTTCCTTGGTATAAGTTGCACAGCTTTTTTGTAATTATTTGTCGCTAGTCAAGTTCATCCTTATTAATACTTATATTGATGTGGTATTGTGCTTCAGTGTCGGTTAAAGTATTTTTTAGTACTGCAATATGTTTTTGGATTTCATCATTTATATATTGGGTTTCGATCTTAGCTTTCGTTATTTGTCGTAGAACAATATTTTTTCTGAAAGTTATAGTGTCACTTTCCTTGTTGGCTGCCATGTCAGGCAATTTAAAATTTGTGTATTTAGGCAGCAATCCTTCTTTCATGCACATTTCTAATTTTAACAGTTAAAATATAATCCTTGAAAATGGCTAAATGTATAGCTGTAATTCTAACACATGGGGATGAAATATATTTATACGTATGTGCAACTATATGTGCGTATATTTTTATCATAACATACACACACACACACACATATATATATATATATATATATATATAGCCTGACGATTGCATCTACCATGAAACAGCCTGTCGCCTCTGAGTGTTGACATCAACAGCGAGCAAATCGATCCTTTTTTGATTCGTTACCAATCCATCTGTCTTCCCTTGCAGTTGTTTTCTAGGCCTGCCAGGTGGGTTCTTGGCTGCACATGACCCAGTTTTCTCAAGTTTTCTTAAAATACTATGAATAACACTTTTAGATTGTGCCACAGTCTTTGAAATATCCCCAATTGAGAGTTTATCTTCATTTTTTTTCGACATGTTTACAATGCAAGAGCCAGAGAAGAGCCGGTGTAATTTAATAAAATACCCTATTTTATATTCTTACCCTAAAAAATTTTCAGTAATGCAAAATAATTATTAAATTTTATGGATCTATTTAATCGTTCTGATGTTTTTGATCATCTATTTTTTTTTCGAATGTTATATAATTATTCTTATAACTTTATCAAAATAACTTTATTGAGCTTTATATTTTGAAATTATATAATTTACCTTCATATCCTTATTTTTCCTTCATAAAATGTTCTTTGAGGCTTTAAAATAAAAAGTTATTTCACATTTAGACTTTATCTTAACATCGTTCTGGTCTTTATGCTCGCTACTATATATATCGCCAAAGGAAAGCTAATCCAAATTAAAAGAAAAAATAATTTTCGTATATAAATACAATGTTTAGGCATTTTAAAAACATTAGCACGCTTTATCGTCACCCATTGAGCCGCCATTGTATACGAAAAATGTATGCAACAAATTTAAAGTTCTCTTTAAAATCCAATATTTTTCCTAGAGATGTTTTTTCGAACTCTATTAGTAACTTTAAGACTTAATGCTTACCTTTTTTACCTTTGCTTAAAACATGAAAATAACGTTTTATTTACATACTGTAGCCTTTGAGGTCAAAAGACAAAACTGAAATACTTTATCCGAAGATACAAAAACTGACTGAATTGGAGATATGAAATTAAATTAATATAAAACAGTTCCGATATTGAATAGTAATCAAAGTAGAATTCATCCATTGCTGTTCGTTACAATGTTTGAAGAATCAAAAAATGTAAAGTTTAATACATTTTCGTGTGTGAACCTTTTTAAAAGAATTTTATTTTATTTTTTTCTTTTAGCAATTGTTGGATTACTTTTGGTATATATGTGCAAAAAGTACATAATTCATATCTCGCTTTGACGGACTATTATTCAATATTGGAAGAGTATTATGAATTAATTTCTCCCCTTCAGTCAGTTTTTTCGTTTCTTTCGTACACGATCTATGCTGTTTGTGCACATTTTGGGCGCAAACTTAAAAAACAAACAAACATTATTCTTAAGAGTTTCTTCATATAAAGTTGTGTCTTATGTGATGATAGCACTCCGTAACTTTGAAATATATCGAATACGTAACAATAGCAGTGTCAAAAGCCAATTTTAGAGAACGGCTACTTCGCGGGGATCGATTTAAACGCTCGCAACCCTTGGTGTGCCATTTACCTTGCTTCTTATTTTAAATGAATTTTAATTAAATCATAGCAATCCTAATTCTGATAAAATGTTTAACTTTGTATAAAGAATTGTTTTTTCTTTAAGATTTTATTCGATTCATTCTTTAAATTTAATTATAACTGTTATTTATTTATTTTTTAAATTGTTGTTAGATAATTAGATGTCCTACCAGGATTCATTATTGACGGCCACAATCTTAACATAAGATATGCAGATTACACAGTGTTGATAGCAGAGACGCAAAGAAAACTACAAAAGCTCCTACAGAAGGTTGTGACAGAAAACTAGAAGAAAGAACAAAACATAAACTGTAAGAAGACACAATGCATGGTTATTAGCAAAAGGATGAGCCCAAAATCCAAATTAAAAATCGAATATACCAAAATAAACTAAGCAAAAATATTTAAATATCTGGGATGTGTTCTAACAGAGAACGGAAAATGCGGCACTGAAATTCGAAGATGCATTGGTATGGCCAAAGGGGCATTCCAAATGCTAAGCAACGTATTAAGATACAAAAAAACTTCGTTAGAAACAAAGAAAAGAGTACAGGTTTAGGAGAAATAACGAAAAGACAGAATTTATTTAGAGCTACAAAGGACAGGGAATTGTGGAGAGGCATGGTCACCTATGTCCTGAGGGGTCACGGATCATAAAGAAGTTACAGATATGAATTTATTATTTAATTTAATTTATAATTGATTTGTTTAAAAATCAAGTTGATTCATATTTAAATTTATTCGAATTTAATTTACTTCTTTTTATGTGCCGTGTCCTTTCAGGACGTAGACGACCATGGCTCTCCACCTCACCCTATCAGTTGTCGCTCTCAATAAGTTTCGTGCCTCTGTCAACTCCCGCAGACCACGTTCTGCCATCAACTTTAGTATCAGATTCTCCATGCCCTCCTATCTCATTATGTGTCCCAGGAACTTCAGCTGCCTCTTCCTGATGTTAAGTATAAGCCTCCTCCTTGTTTGCATCCTCTCCAAGACCACATCGTTGCTCACAGGCTCGTTTCATGATATCTTTAGCATCCTTTTGTAGAATCACATCTCCGCTGCCTCGAGTCTCTTCTTCATTTTTGAGGAGACCGTCCAACATTCGCTGCTGTATAGGAGGACATATGTCACGTAGCAGATCAGTACTCTTCTTTTCCACAAATAAAACAAAAAAACAAAACAAAAAAACTCCTCCTGTCTCGCAGTACTCTGCCCAGTTTTTGGAATGCATCATGGCCATACCAATCCGTCTTCGGATCTCAGCGTCGCACCTACCGTCCTCCATCCAAACACTTCCCAGATATTTTAACTTCCGCGTCTGCTTGATTTTAGTGTACCCGACTTGCAAATCGTATTTTGGGCTCGTCCTTTTACTGATGATCATGCATTCTGTCTTCTTGTAATTTATTGTTACTCCATTCTTTTCGTTCTCCCTCACTACCTCCTGTAGGAGGTTTTGTTTCTTTTCTGTGTCTCCTATCAGTACCGTGTCATCTGCGTATCTTATGTTGGTAAGATTGTGGCCGCCAACGATGAATCCCGGTAGATTCTCCAATTCTCTCAGAATTGCCTCACTGTATAGGTTGAATAAGTCCGGTGAGAAGACATCCTTGCCTTAAGCCCTTTTCTATTTTTGTATATTCACTGAATTAATTTTCAATGCGCAAGCATGCTGTTTGCTGCCAGTATAGATTCTTGATTGCTGCCAGTATAGATTCTTGTTTGCTGCCAGTATAGATTCTTGATTATTCTAATATCTTTCCCGAATATATCAAGGTTGCTGAGCAGTTCAAGCAGATCCTTGTGGCGTAATTTGTCGAACGCTTTTGCGTAGTCTATAAAACATAGATACACGACCTTTTGCATTTGTATTGTTCTTTCTAATAACATTCTAAGCATTAATAACGCATTCCTTATTCCGGTGTTTTTAACGAATCCGCATTGTTCTTGTCGTATCTCTGGCCCGATTCTGCTGGGCGCTTTATTCATCAGAATACGGATGATGAGTTTTGTTACGTGGCTCATTAGGCTTATTGTTCGGTGGAGCTCGCATTCGTTTGCGCCTGGTTTCTTAGGTAGTGCTATGAAAATAGATCTGCTGAGATTTTTCGGTTTGTCCCCACCGTTGTAGATTTCATTTATTATTTCTGTGATCTTGTCTATGCCAAATTCATATAAGGCAGTCAATAATTCCGTTACAATTCTGTCTGGCCCTGCCACCTTATTTCTGTGCAATTTGACCTGTGCAGCTTCTACTTCGGTTTTTAGAATTTCAGGTCCGTTGGTGGTTCTTTCTATTGCTGTTTGTTCTCTTTCGTCGTGGAAGAATTCATCAATATACTCGCTCCAACGTTGAAGAATTTTACCTTCTCTAATATGAGTGTTCCGTCCTTTGATTTTAAGCAGCCTGTTGACGAGCATGTCTTCTGTCCTGTTAGTTGCCTTATTTGTTCGTGCATACCTCTTTTGTTGATGATTTCTCCGTATTTCTGCACATTTTTTGTTTAGCTACTCTTCTTTAACCTGTCTGCATTTGGTCCTTATTTCATTGTGTAATTTTCTGTATTCTGTTCCGTATCATAGTAGTGTTTTCTGTCTCCTTTGTATCATCGAGGATCTCCTTAGTCATTCATTCGTTTTTTTCTTTTTCGTCCATTCTCCTTTGGGATGACCTCGTTTGCTGATGTCACTAATGCGTCTTTTAGTGAGTCCCATTTCGAGTTTTCATTGTGTCCCTCGTAAATTCTTTTCACATTCTCCGTATATCAGGTACGGGTAGCTCAGGAGTTTGTTGTATTACAACTTGGGTGCTGCGTTAGGCTTCTTCAGCTTCCGTAGTTTCACTCTTAGCTTACATATAACAGGGCGATGATCGCTCCCGCAGTTGGCACTTGGGTAGGTTTTGTAGTGAACGATTGAATTTTGTTGATATTTATGTAGTCTATTTGGTTTTTAGTGTTTCCTCCTGGGCTATTACATTGCGCTGTCGGGGCGTACACGATCACGATAGATATTTTGAAAGGATTTCCTTTCAAATTGACTACCAGAATTTTTTCGGATAGTTGGCAATATCCCAGAACGCATTTCTTAAATGTTTTATCTAATATTAATCCTACTCCTTTGTCGCTTTTCTCTCCGCCGGCATGAATAATCCTGTGCTCGCCACTGACAAAATCTCCGTTGTTTGGCTATCTGGTTTCACATACACCTAGGATGTTGATTTTTAGCTTGTTCATTTCTTGTTTTACATTATCTAGCCGGCCGTAGTTGTTCAATGTCCGAACGTTCCATTTTATGTTTGATGCGAAGAGTCGCAAGATAACGGTATGGTGACAGCTGTTTCTCATGTCGTCCTTTTCCGGGCAAGGGATAGGTCCCGAGGAATGTTTTTACGCTGTGGTGCAATATTGCCTTTCTTCTGTTTCAGGATGAAGATTGACAGTTAGTATACTGTCAATTTTCAATTTTGCCCTTGCATTCTGAATCAATCTGTTCCTCTACCAGGTGTAACATTTATCTGTATAGTATAAAATGAGTGTATTTTCATTGAATATATATCGTAAATGAATATTTAGAAGTGATTTGTTTTCGTTGTACATATTTTTGGATAAGTATATCTTTCAGACACCTCCTCTCACCCACCGGTGGTTAATAACTTCTTGTCAAATGTATTTTCACATGAGTAATTAAAATTGCAAAGAAGCATGCATAAACAATTTATTTCTGACATCAAACTTGACGGCAAGTAAACAGTATATACGTTCATAATCTATATAATAAATATAATAAAATACCAGTCTGTTATTGTGTCAAACTTTTTCAATTAAAGGGGTATAACTCTTTAACTTTCAATAGCTCATGTTACAGACCTTTTGGAATCTCAAATTTTCATTACTGCGATTTGGGAATTATCGAAATTAATTGCGAAATCCAGTGAAAGTCATCCATGAAATAAAAATAATTGTTTGTACGGAAATTAAGGACCCACTCACCAAAATGTCTTTAGTAAGTGGCGGCAGAAGAATTATCGTTGAACTTTAAGATAAGCTTAAATATTAATGCAATACTTAAATGCTTCGATCAACTTTGAGTTCTGTAGTTTATTGTTGCCTATCGCATACGGCAGCAGTAGTATGCCTCACAAAATGAAATCTCCGCCAACAGAGTACGAGATTGCAATTAAAAGGGCCAAGGCTGCAGTGAGGAAAAGAAAGTCCCGATCAAATGAAAACCCAGATCAAACGGCAGCCAGGAGGTCTTCCAGTGCCGAGAATATGCAAAGACTTAGGGAATCTCAAATTCCTGAACAAGGCTAAGCCCCAATCATTGGATCTAACCAACGCCTTTATCCATTGTGCCATGGACCCAAGGAGTGTGAGTTAAATACCCGGTTAAGGCAGTGGAGAACTTGGAGAGGGGAATTAACAGAAGATAATTGATAACTGACATCCATTAAACATGGCACGTGGAACTAGTACAGTTTACCGCAGTGAGCGAAATAAACGTTGTAATAAATATGGCGACAAAGATGAGGACAATAGTCCGGATAATGTTAATAGAATATATATATATATATATATATATATATATATATATATATATATATATATATATATATGTGTGTGTGTGTGTGTGTGTGTGTGTGTGTGTGTGTGCGTGTGTGTGAAGAGAAATTAAACAATTTTTAAGCATGTGAATTCAGATGAAAGAACAGGGAAGTGTATAAAAATAGTTAAATTTGACTTTAATATAATCAATAAATTTAAACCATTAAGAACGTAAAATGTATTATGCCTGCACCCACACACTCGCTATCTGCTTAAGTCTGTTAATTCATTTCTTTCTTTCTCTCTTCACATCTCTGTATCTCGTTTCTCATTAATTTCTTAATAAATGATTATATGCGTTCCTGTACATATTTGCTCATTTTCGGAGGATTTGTTTCAAATTTATTTCTAATGAAAAAAAAGTATTTATTCGTCCGTCTACTCAAACGGATATGTAGTACAAAATCGGGCTTAAAGCGGGAATTGGGATTGGTAACAAAATATCCTCCAGTTTCCTCGGAACTTTCCTCTTGGGACGCAAAGCATCACTCTTCAGCCGACGACCACGCTGTTGCCTTATCTTCAAACACGCACACATATACACACCTCCACATACCTCCACACACAGACACAGACACACACACACACACACACACACACACACACACACACACACACACACACACACACACACACACACACACACACACAGTTTTACAAAAATTCTGTCCAAATAGCATTTTTGTCCAAATAGTATTTTTCTATTTCAAATATTTTAATTATTTTAATTTTTTTTTGCTTTATGGAATGTACGTCGAACTACGAATTTTGAGTCATGTTCGAAGCCATTTCTTTATTCTGAATTTTCACAGTTGAACCCCAAAAATAAATCGGCCAAAAAAAGTCACGATGAAAAGAACCAAAGAAATAAAAAAATAAAATAGATTTCAAAATTAACAATAAGAATTGCATAATGATAAAGATATTTTCAATTAGAATCTAAAACCAGGTGTATTATTACTAATCTAACTGCCGAGGAAGAAGAGATTGTCTAAAAAGGTTGCAATGAAAATCAAGAAAAGGATGAAGAGAAAAACTACACGATGCTTAAACACATCGAACTATAAGAGAAGCGGCAATAAAAGCAAATTCTAACTGTAAAAGATAACTGTAAAGAAACAAATTGATGTGTGAAGAGGAACATTTCATTAAATAAAAGTTTAAAAAATGCAAGAAATGAGTGATTGTCAAACAACACGACGTTAAATGCGACAATTGGAAAGAATGAAGGATTACAACGAGGAAAAGCTAAGTATATAAAGGAGTAGCGTTTGCGAGTGGCGTTGTCAAGAGACAATTAATACAAGAAGAAGAAGAGAAGGAAGAGGAGATGATCAGAATCGATGAGAGACACTTGCAATTTCATGTAAATTTGGTTACAGTAAAAGAAACTTTACAAATAGAAATATATATTGTTCGGAGTAAGAAAGCAAGAAATAGAGAGTCAGAGACCGAGAAAGATAAAAGGAGAAAAAAGAAACATATAGAGAGAAAATATATATAGAGAGAATCATATAGCGACTGAAATAAAGAGAAGAGGGAAAGACAAACGCTAGAATGACTGTCTACCTATTTTCTAGAAATATACTTTTTTGATTCTTATTTATATCAGATGTCAAATTAGTAGAGATTAACATAATTCGAGATACCAATATCTGTAATTGAATGTCTTTTAAAAGGGTCGGAATATTTACCATTAATTTCGCTTAGAATATTTTGTGAAATGTTAGGACATTTAGGATGGCTATTAACTTATTGTAGCATAAGGCTACACCAATGAGGCACTCTAGTTCGAACATATTACACCTGCTAACCATCACTCTACAATATCTACCTGAATATATCTAGTATCTAAAGAAAAACTGAAACAGAGAGGGAGAAGGAGGAGAAAGAGACCAATGGAAGGGAAAAGGAAGAGATACATGGAGAGGAAGAGAAAGAGAAGGAGAGGAAGAGAAGAGAAGGGGGGAAATTAGGAAGGAGTAGCATGATTAAAGAGAAGAGAAGTAGAAAGAGAGTGGAAAGAGGTGTAGGTGAAGGTGGGAAAGAGGGTAAAAGAGTAAGGAAGATGAATCCGAATAGAGGAATGCGATGAAGAAGAGGAAGAGAATAAGAAAATAAGAACAGGAAATATGCAGGAGGATAAAGAAAATTTTATAACTTGCTAAAATAATAGCAAACTGAAGGAAGAGTCATTAACAAAGATATATTTGTTATTCTATTCGGAAAAGCAAGTATCACTATAATTTTAACACAGTTCATCAAGTTTACTTTGCATAAGAAAATATTCTTGAATTCTTCAAACTGTTTAATAAAGTCTCTAACAAGTAATGTCTGACGAAGATGGTTTGAAAGATTTTTAAAAGGTGATTTCCCCTTCAGAGATGTAGAACCAACAGGTTGATATTAACAATGCCATGCTTTTCTCTAAACTCTACAGAAATGATACTGTTATCACTGAATAAAAAGCTAAACAAAACTGAATTCAGATCATTCAATGATTCATCCTCATCTATATCAAATTGGAAAAGTTTTAAACTTGGTAAAAACGCTCCCAATTAGTTGAAAGAATCTAATTGTAAAGCAAATGTAGATATCTGTATTTCTTTTTATTCTGAATGCATTTTGTCATTTTTGGACAGATTAGTGACTGCTGATAAGTTTATTTTACAAGATCATAAAACGATAAAGACAATTTAGAGGAGGTGAACTAACTGAAACAGAACTCAAAATGAACTTGTGCCCAATTAAAGTTTTAATAAATATTTGGAGGGATTTCGCTGTTCTGGTCCATGGTGAGTTGGTATCAGTTAATATTACAATTACCGCGAACATGTAGAGCCGGTAGCAGATAGAGCGTTTAAATTCTGCTATGAAAACAAAGGATGTTTTGGCTGTGGGTCCTACGTCATGATAATCTATGACCCCATATAGCAAAGATCATATCTGAAAAGACTGAAGAATTCGGTTGGAAAAATAGCCACTATAAAAACAGCATAACAAGTAAGCTGATGGAAACCTGTTATACATAATAATGTAATCTGTGAATGCCGCTCTGGAATAATTATAGGATTCTATTTAAGAGCATTAACAACCTGCAGTCCCCAATGATATAATTACGAAGTGAACGCAGACAGCATTGTCGATTAAATGTAGATTAGAGAATATGAAATGCATAGATCCAAATTATCTGCATATCAGATGTCCAACTTAAAAAAATTGTCTACGTCGCTCTAGTAAATATTCTACACGCTTATTTATCGTCTAAACTCTCAGACCAAAACTCAAATTCAACTGAAATTGATAACGACCTTATTTCTTGTTGCCAGATACTAAAACAGTCTTGACAAACCTGGAAGACATTTGACTTACATTACAATATATGCCATGTTTTCTTCCTGATCCAAGTCGTGTGTTCAAATACAGGCAAATACTCTATTTTAAATAGGATGATGATTTGTAATTGTTGAAAAAAATCTCTTTACCCATGAAGAGCTCGGTGTTATCATATACAATTCATAATGGCAATCATAGAAACGTTAATAGAATAGATATAGTGATTAAAGACTACAAATGAATAAATAAAAATAAAAAATGAATTTTTATAGATATAGTAGTATCATCAAATGAAGTTATGCCTACTAACGTATATGATAAATAAATACAAGTAGACTGAAATTTTAACTGAAAAACATGTGTCACCTTAAAACTATTGTTCTACCTATGAGAATTGAAACGCTGGGTACGATCAGAAAAGATACAAACAAGATTATTAACAAGATCGCTGATAATTAAAGTGATTAAAATGTAATGTATGGAGAATATTATCAAAGCAAAGAAAATATAAACAATATGTAGAAGATTTTTTTCGAAAGTTTCGTAAAAGATAAGTTGTTGAAAACGAAAGTGAATATATTTTAAATGTTGATAAATAGATTAGTATAATTATAAAACACGGAAATAAGATGTTCAAAATATCAAATTGTTTTTTTTATTTGTATTTGAGTGTTTTGAAAGAGTTTCCTTCTTTTGTGTATTTGATATGCGAGATTGTGTTTAGTTTACGTTGATAAGGTATATGTATATGTGTAGCAGTAATAGCAGTAGTCATAATAAAGCAACGTGCAAATTCGACCGGGAATAATAGAAGTTCTCTAGTTAATTTAAAGAATGCTGACAATAAAAATGAAAGGGAATCAAGTAATTATAAGCATTATATAGATACCATTCAGAATTCAAAACAATTGAAAATGAGTAATCGGTAAGTTGCGAAAAGTACGAAACTTACTGAAAACTAGATTACTAAAATCGTTGAAATTTATAGAAAATAATCGGTTAAAAACTGGGCCTAAAAATTTCGTTCGTTTTAAAAATATATTTTGTTAATTGCTTAATTTAATAATTTAAGAGGAAAAAGACATTAAGATTTGCACTGGTTTGATCCTTCACTAAAGAAGATTATCTGCAATGGACACAAAATATAGTGTCCCGTTTTCGAAGGCTCACATTTGTCAAAAAATTGAACCGTGACAATTCAAATTTCTATGTTACTGGAGCGTCCGTTTTTCACATAAAACAACTTTATTTCTCTACTAGAAATACATAAGCTTTGTTATAAATGTACATGTTAAATATCACTTAACATAGAATTTGTGCAAACAGAAAGCATGTTTTTTCTATCTTGCCTTTTGCGAGGTCTTGGGCAATGAGCAGGGACTGTATTAACAGAAAAAAAAGAAAGTATCATTACAGGTTTAATTTCAAATAATTTTCCTTTCAAATGACAAAATGTCATTGTAAGTTAAAATTTACAAGAGAATACTTTAAAATTATTATTTTAGAATTAAAATAGAAATGCGTGACTAGCGAAAAATTCCTGCAAGCAATAACTAAAGGTTTTCAAAGGTCACTATTACTATAATATATTAAATTTACATAAAGCAATTTTCTTTCATTTGAGGCTGCTAAAAAGTTCTCGGTCCGCGTCTCCACGGTTCCGAAAATATGACCAAATGAGAAGAACATCAGATTTTCTTTTGGAAGTGCTTCTTGGTCGATTAAGTATTTCCTATTAATCCCCTCTCACTAATTCGCCGAAAAAGAGCATGCTATGATGAAAAAAAGACCCAAACTTAATGAAAATATAATTTTATCGTCAAAATGCTTATATTATTATTAATAAGAAAGTATTTTTGATTATTTTATTAAATTTTTTCATCCTTTCTAGAATTTTGATTAAAATCTTTTTTTTACTCAGCGAAATACTATTAAAATCGATGATGTCGGCCATTTTTGAGAAATTTGCAAACAAAAAGTTAAATTCTCCGTGTAAAAATCTTGTAAAAATAAAATATGCCTTTTTCAAAAGTTTTTTAATGAAACATTAGAAAATTTAAAGTTTTCTTAATCTAATTTGAAACGTTACTTACTTTTTTAGCAGAAAAATGCAGTTAAAAATAAGAGAAGCATGTCTTAACCGCGGGGACTTATTTTTGAGGTGTTAACGAACAGTTATATAGATGTATTGATAGGTTAGGTCAGAGGGAAGTTATCGGACGGGAGCACAAAAGTATCATATTTTTATTTTGAATTTTAAGTGAACTAACTTGTTTAACCACACAGTAATTTAAAAAAATGAACAAATACTTTCAGCGATCTAATATTTTATTGATTTTTATTGCATTACGTTTGAAGATGCTTTCTGGAAGAATAAAATTTAAGCAATAAAAGAAACTGAAAATTTCATAACTGAGAGTGAGATAAAATTTCATAAGACAGGTACCGATAATTTTTATATATATCTCTTATGAAATTTTATGGTATTATTTTTATTTATTATTAATTTTTATATTATCACAGTTATGAAAAAATCATAACTGACATAATATAAAAAGTAATAATAAATAGAAATAATACCATAACATTTCCTAGATGAGGGAGGTACTTAATAGATACCACTCTCAATTATGAAATGTTATTTTTATGTGTTAATGAGATATTTTTTATGTGCCGTGTCCTTTCAGGACGTATGCAATCATGGTTCTCCACCTCTCTCTATCACTTGCAGCTCTCAGCATGTTCCTTCCCTCTGATTTCTCCCCCAGACCGCGTTTTGTCATCCACTTGCATAAGGCCGATAGGTATGTCATACGTTGTTTTCCCTTGTCTCTCTTTTCCCTCTATTCGACCCGTGCGTATGAGATTCTCCAGGCCCTCCTTCCTCATTATGTGTCCCAGGAACTTCAGCTGCCTCTTCCTGATGTTAAGTATAAGCCTCCTCCTTGTTAGCGTCCTCTTTAAGACCTAATCGTTGCTCACACGCTCGGTCCATGATATCCTTAGCATCCTTCTGTAGAACCACATTTCCGTCGCCTCGAATATCTTCATCTTTGCGGAAGTCGTTCAACATTTATTGCTGTAAAGAAGTACAGATGTCACGTAAGAGCTCAGTATTCTTTTCTTCGTTACCAAAGAAATCCTCGTGTCTCGCAATACTCTGCCGAGGTTTTGGAATGTGTCCTTGGTCATCCCAATACGTCTACGGATCTCAGTGTCGCATGTACCGTCCTCTATCAGAACGCTTCCCAGATATTTAAACTTCCGCGTCTGCTTGATTTTAGTGTTCCCGGCCTGCAAATCGCATTTCGGGCTCATCCTTTTACTGATGACCATGCATTCTGTCTTCTTGTAGTTTATGGTCAGTCCCTTCTTCACACTCTCCGTTGCTACATTCTGTAGGAGATTTTAGAATTTTCTGTGTCTGCTATCAGTACCGTGTCATCTGCGTATCTTGTGGATTCCTGCACAAATAAACAAACAATGCCAGTAATTGAGATAGAAAAATAAGTGTATTAAACGTAAGAATACAGACTTGAAGTGAAGATTAGTAATCCATGAATCCGGGTTAGTAGAAAGTATATGTACAAGTCTCTGTAAGTGAAGCCGTAATTATATCTCTCTCTGGACTTTCGTATAACTCTCTGTGAACATCCTGTGTACTGTCTCCGTATCTCTCACCCTGACTCAACGTATCTCAACCTGCAGGTATTCTCTCTGTCAGTATAAGTATAGTTTGGACGATTCCATCTTGTGTAAAAGGGGTTTGCGCCACAGTATCCCCCTCCATAGCTTCTCTTTTGTGGGGAGTTAATATTTTTTTGCTTATGGTCTATTATTAGTGGTTCCGTGAATTTTCTTTTTCGGCTTATTCTTCTGATCTCCGTGGCTACTTGTGGTCTTTGGATTTCGAAGGCTTCGAAAATCGCCTCCATCGCGTCTTCATTTTCGGAAGGTAGCGAGTTTGGTTCCTCTAGCCGTCTTTTCTGTATCTGATTTATGTGTCTCCTGTGAGTGAATTTTTCACCTTGGATCGTGTATAGAACATTCCCCAGTCTGTTTATTATCGTACCTGATTCCCAGTATGCCATATTATTCTTAAACATTCTGAAATAGACCCGTTCGCCTGGTTTGAAGGATCTTTTAGGCACTATTGGTGTATGCCGGTTTTTATTTTTGCTGGGTAATAGTTTATCAAAAACAGACCGTATTTTGCGGGCAAACATCACTTCAACTGGCGAAAGGCCAGATGGTGCGTTTCCGTTCGGGGTGATTCTGTAGATTTGTAGGAACTGTTGTATAGCTCTTTCTGTTGGTACGTCCTCTGCTTTTTTCAAGGCTCTCTTAAGCGTGTCCACAAACCTTTCGGATTGCCCGTTAGATCGTGGGTGGTATGGTGCTATTTTAATATGTTTGACTTGATAAGTCGCACAGAATTCTTGAAAATCGCTCGAGGTGAATTGGGTACCATTATCCGTTACAAGGCAATCTACAACGCCAAATCTTGCGAATAACTCGTGTAGACAATTAATAGTGTTTTCCGTCGTAGGTTTTTTGTATCTGAAAACTTCTGGCCACTTGCTAAAGCTATCTACCATTATCAAGTAGTAGTATCCATCTATGGGTCCTGCATAGTCCGCATGGATTCTAGACCAAGGTCTGTCCACCTTAGGCCATCGTTTTTGTATAATAGGTGGTGCCTTTGCTGCCGCAGCACAGCCTCTACATTTTTCTACCATTTGAGTAATGTCGTTATCCATATTAGGTCAGTACACGAAAGTTCTCATTAACGCTTTCATACGATTTTTCCCTGGGTGTCCTAAATGAAAGTCCTTCAGAATTCGTCTTTGTAAAGATTTGGGTTTGACCACTCTTTCATTATACAGTAATACGTGATCACAAATTGAAAAACATTCCGCTAGATTTCTTTCTTTTTCTTCTATTTTTCTCTTTGTACTTTGTATGAATTCATCCATTTCAGCTTCTCTTCTGATTTCTAACAAGGTCACTGGTAATTCCCTTACTGTTTATAACTTTACTAATTTCGTCTTCGGCTCGCAAAGCCGCTATGACAGAGTCTTCCAGAGGTTCGCATTTCGCAGGTACCAATCTAGATAATCCATCCGCATGACCAATTTTCTTTGACGGTAGCAACTCTAGTTTGAAATTATAATTCAATAATATAGTTCCCCATCTCAGAAGTCTGTTGGTGGTGTAAATTGGTAGTCCTTTTTTCGATCCGAATATAGTGAGAAAAGGTTTATGGTCAGTTTGAAGAGTAAACTCTCTTCCATATATGTATCTGTGGAAGCGAGTTATGGCGAATATTATGCCTAACGCTTCTTTCTCAATTTGCGAATAATTCCTCTCTGCTGGTAACAACGATCTAGATGCGTGAGCTATAGGTTTCCTTGTGCCATCCTGCATCTTTTGTAATAAACAAGCTCCCACACCGTGTGAGCTTGCGTCACTATCAATGATAATTTCCAGTTTGGGATCAAATGCGTCAGTGCTAGATCAGACGTTAATTTCTTTATGATCTCATTAAAGGCTTTCTGACAATCTTCCGCCCAGTTCCATTTGTTATCTTTTTTCAATAATTTATTGAGGGGAGCCCTCAATTTGTGCATGTTTTCAATGAATTCACTGTAATAGTTCGCTAGACCAAGAAAGCTTTGCAACACTGCGACATTTTTCGGCTCAGGCATATTTTCTATTGCAGATGCCCTATCTGTATCTGGTTTTCTGCCACTTCCATTGATTATATGGCCTAGATACTTGATTTCTTTTAGAAAAAAATCGCATTTTTTCTCCTTCACTTTAAAACCCAAATCCTGAATTCTTTTAAAATCTTCTTTAATGTGCGTTGCGTGTTCTTCTACATTATCGCTTTTGATTAAAATATCGTCTAAGTAAGCAGTAGCAAAGTTCTGTCCCATGAGCATGGTATCCATAGTCTGTTGGAAGATTGGCGGTGCTACTTTTATCCCAAATGGCAATCTGTTAAATTTTTAAAGTCCTTTGTGAGTATTGATACATAAAATTTTTGTACTTTCTTCTTCTACTGGAATCTGAATATAAGCTTCACTTAAATCAATCTTAGAAAATACCTTACCACCGTTAAGCTTGGTAAATATTTCCTCCGGGCTTCGCAATGGGTAGTGATAATCCTTGATAGCCTTGTTTAACCCTACGAGAAATCTGCGCAAACACGGGATACTCCGGATTCTTCCTTTATGTAGACCACTGGTGCCGCCCATTCACTGAATTCGATTTGTGAAAGGATTCCAGTTTGTACCAATCTATCTAACTCCTTGTCAGTTTTTTCTATGGTTGCGAAAGGCACGTTTCGCTTTTTCTTGAATACTGGCTGACCATTTTCCTTTAGTTTAATTTTAGCTGCAACCTTATTACATCGTCCCAAACCGCTCGAGAGTACTTCGGGAAATTGACTATGTAGTTCTTCTTTTAATTTTGTTACTTCTGACGGCTCTCACTCTATTTTATTACAAAATGTGCTAATGGGTAAATCCCATACGTCAAATTTTTGCATCCAGTCTGTGTCCACCAAATGTTCAGTGTCTTTCATTACAAATTTTAATTTTTTCGTTTTTCCATGGAATTTTACATTTAGAATTACTTCTCCTACAAAACTGATACGCTTCCCTGTAACAGACTTGGCTATTTTCTGTGTATGTATCATGGTCAGTATATTTAGCTTCCTCCATGTTTGTAAATTAATTATAGTTAGATCCGATCCTGAGTCTAATTGTAATTTTACCTTCTTATTTAAGATCTTGAGTTCCACGTATTTTCTTGTGTTTTGTTTGTCTTCGTAGTCCATTCTAGTAGTTCTTACCCTACTAGTGTGTTTTTTGTTTCTGCATTTAAATGCCTTATGTCACATTTTTCCATAAGCTAAATAGTTCTTGTATTTAAATCGACAGTGTTTATTCCAGTGGAATCCATCACATCTGTAACATACAGAGGAGGGGGAGCTTATATTTGCTTTGATCTCTGTCATGAATCGCCTTATACCTTGTAATTTTTTCTTTATCATAATTTTTTTGTTTTCCTTTCGGGGAGTGGGGTGAAAAACGTAACTTTTTGTTCAACTTACGTATGTGTGCTACTCCCGATTCCTCGATATCGTTAGAGTATTTTTTATGCTGAAGCATTTTTGGCAGTCTTCTGACAATTTTTGTAGCGTTAATCCAGGCTCGTTTTGAAGCTTCGTGGGCATTCTTTTTCGCATTTCACTGTCCTTGGCTGAGACTAATCCCTGTACGAAAATAAGACACTTAAAATTGTCAATTCTGTAAATTTTAAATTATCGCAATGTTTGTTCACAATTGCGGCGAACGTGGAGTAGTCCTCATTTCCGCTTTTTATGAGGTTGAGACATTTCCACCTTTTGTGAAAAAGTGAAGTCTTTGGACTGAAGAGCTCCGTAAGGCATGTAACTGCCTCATCAAACGTCAAATCGTTTGTCTTTTTCGGTAGAATATAGTCCATAAATTTTGTGTACAACTCTGTTCCCAATTTCCTGAGTAATAAACGTAGCTTCTTAGCTTCCGTCCAATTTTGGCAATCAATGTTGAAAATGTCTTCATGACGTCTGTAATAGTCCCCGAAATTGTTATCATCTTCTAGAGAGTATTTAAATGTTTCTATTGTTTTCCAAACTGCGTCTGAGAAAAAGTCGGCTCTTTTTCGATATTCTTTTGTTGTGCGTTAACCGTTACTTTTAATATTAATTATTGGAGTTGCATTTGTCTTTCTTCACTTCCTCTTATAAACTCAAGCATTGCTTTTTGAGAATCTTCCATTTTTTAGGGAGTGACGAAATTTTTCTTTCTATCTCTTCTGTTCGTTCTTTTATGTTCGTCGTTAATTTGTAGTTCTCAGTGTGAGTTCCTTCTAGTCTTGTCGCCAAGTTGTGGTCGACGTGACTCTCAAATTTCCGTCGCCAGTTATTGTGTTGGCGAGCGAATTTTTTTTTTCCGTACGTGTCTGTACTCTTCGTCGTCAAGTTGTGCTGACGAGAGAGAATTTTTTTTTTCGTGTGGATCCGAAATCCTCGTCGCCAAGTTGTTGTGGATTCCAGGAATGGAATCCTGCACAAATAAATAAACAACGCCAGTAATTGAGATAGAAAAATAAGTGTATTAAACGTGAGAATACAGACTTGAAGTGAAGATTAGTAGACCAGGAATGCGGGTAAGTAGAAAGTATATGTACAAGTCTCTGTAAGTGAAGCCGTAATTCTCTCTCTCTCTCTCTCTGACTCTTGTATAACTCTCGGTGAACACCCTGTGTCTGTCTCCGTGTCTCTCACTCTGACTCAACGTATCTCAACCTGCAGGTATTCTCTCTGTCAGTATAAGTATAGTTTGGACGAGTCCATCTTGTGCAAAAGAGGTCTGCGCCACAACACTTGTATTGTTAAGATTGTGCCCGTCAGTGCTAAATCCCGGTAGGGTTTCCAATTCTCTCAGAATTGCCTTGCCGTATAGGTTGAACAGGTCGGACGAGAAGAGCATTCTTGCCTTAAGCACTTTTCTATTTTTTTTTTGTATTCGCTGAACTCGTTCTTTTTGCGCATATATGCTGTTTGCTGCCAGTATAGGTTCTTGATTATTCTAATATTTTTCTCGAATATATCAAAGTTGCTGAGCAGTTCCATCTGATAGTTGTGGCATAATTTCTCGAAGGCCTTTGCACAGTCAATGAAACATAGATACACGCCCTTCTGCGTTTGTATCACTCTTTCTGATAACATTCTGAGTATGAATATCGCGTTCCTTGTTTCGGTGTATTTAACGAACCCGCACTGTTCTCGTCCTATCTCTGGCCTGATTTTGCTGCGTGCTCTATTCATCAAAATCATGATGATGTGTTTTGTCACGTGGCTCATTAGGCTTATTGTTCGGTGGAGTTCACATTCGTTTGAGTCTGGTTTCTTAGGTATTGTTATGAAAATAGATCTGCTGAGGTCTTCTGATATATCCCCGCTGTTGTAGATTTCATTTGCTAATTCGGTCATCTTGTCTATGCTAAAAACATCTAAGGCTGTCAGCATTTTCGTTACAGCTGCCTTGTTTCTGTTCAATTTGGCCAGTGCTGCTTTTACTTCGGTTTTCAGAATTCCAGGTCCATCGATAGTTCTGTGTATTTCTGGTTGTTCTCTTTCGTTGTGGAAGATTTCTCCAATATACTCGCTCCAGCGTTGAAGAAGTTTTTCCTTCTTTAATATGAGCGTTCCATCCTTGAGATGCTTTAATAACAGAGCATCATTAAGCAGGAATGCGAAGTGTTTGTGTGAATAATTTTCATTTTCTTCTAAGTTTTCTGATGCGTTATCTTATTTTACCAAAAATATTTGAATTCATGAATATTGAATAAATTTATTTCTTACTAGGTCTGTCGGTAGCATTTTTTTCAATAATGAAAAGATTTTAATTATTATTTACAAGAATATAATTTATTTATATGGTTATTAATCACTGAAATTTTAGGAACGACAATATGAGTATCAGTAGTAATAGTAGTAAAATTAATAGACTACAGAAGGAAAAGGTAAGATATTGAAAAACAGGAATAGTATCTGGAGCTTGAGAAAAGAAATGAAAAAATGGGACAATCATTATCGGCGCATTTGGAATAGTCTGGAAGAATTGGGAATCTAATTTTTAATCCTGTCCGTGTCGATTAAAAAATGTATATATATTCATACAAAAATTCAACAAGCTTGTGACGAAAAACAACTGGACAAAACCAAATTATAAACAAATACAATTCAGTCGCTAGTTCTCCGTAGCGGAATAAAACAAAACTGGACATTAATATTACAACAACTACTATTACTGCCACAAATTCTCTTGTATGTAAAAAAGAGAAATTAACCAACATACAAAATTAAATAAACTAATAATAGTTTAATCGATCGAGTCTTATATATGTAATAGGTGGATGAAATAAAACAAACGACATTTTTTATTAATTCACTCTAAGCAAGGGGATAAAGTCACTAAGACGCAAGGGGCTACTGTGAGTGAAAGCGAAGGATAATATAAAAAAGTTTGTATTCATCACCTGATAATTTTCACCAAAATTCAAGTGAAAACAAATCTTAATATTGCAGCACACGGCTCAGTTTTCTAGCCTATTTTGGAACCGAATTTTTTCGAGTATAATACGCACCATTTTTCCAGATTTTTAAACTTTTTTTATGAATGCATATTATACACGAGAATGCGTATAATACACAAACATGCGTATTATTAAATAATTAATTAAATTTTCAAATTTTCGACGTTCAATGTACAGGATATTCTGAAAGTTACGTAACAACTGGCAGAAAATGTACAATTGTGAAATAACAATCTAGAAATATTTGCATGACACCATCTTCCATAATTCGACCAATAATTTTTTTAAAAATAATATATTGTCACATACAGAAACATGATTCCATTTGTTAAATAAATATAAAATTTACAAGGTTATCAATGGTAATGCGACATTTAGAACACCATGTAGTTTTAACCTAATCGACCTTATTGAACTTATTATCGCACTGTTTTCATTTTTATTACAATTGTAGTTTTATTTTTTAATATCGCACATTGTAAAATCAGTACACATGGAGATATGTTGATGTAAACTTAAACGGAAGGACTGAAAATTTGGCACATTCCATAATTTTTTGGCTAAATAAATTATATTCTCTAGTAACTGAAATATAATTATTTTTTAATCATTTCACCTCAAGTAAGGCAATAAAGCAACTAAGACACAAGGGATTACTGAGTCTGAAAGAATATGAAAAAAAAAAAGGAATGAGAACAATAAAAGAAGCAGAATAAAAACACAGTCGATAACGATTGACATGGAATTTAAATTTTTGAAGATCGAAATTGTCTGGAATGGAAGAAGCCCACAAGCGAGAAGTGCGAGAAAGGAAAATGTTAGCAAAGAACTTACGGTTCGTACGACCGGAGAGTATATATATATATATATATATATATATATATATATATATATATATATATATATATATATTAAAATAAAGAGAAAGAATTGTAAGATTTATAATCCAGTGTTCTTATTAATCATTTTTATTTTTAAAAAACAGTGTCCAATACAACTCTGCAGATGCTAAAAACGGATGTCATCATTCGTTGAACAGGCACATCTACCCTACCTTAATTTAACCTCATTTCGAAAGTAACTCATATTTTGATACAATAGTTGTCAGTGAAAATGAATACCCTACAACCCCTTGTCAAAATGACTGAATTCCCCCGTATCCTTAGAAACTAATATTAACAATTTATGTGCTTATAAAACTCAGTAAATTTCAAAATAAGTTATTCCAAAATTCGCTTGAAAATGAAACAGTACTAGGGATTTTAATTTATTTATATAATTAAATTTAAATTTTTCAGTTTCTGTTTTTGAAACATGGTAATTCATGTGTAGCGATGGAACCATGTGGTTAAATTAGTAAATTTATAATATATATATATATATATATATATATATATATATATATATATATATATGTAATTTTACAATAATTGTCTGACTGTTAAAAAGTTCTACAAAATGCTGTATAGACTTCACTTCTTTCTGATCACAGATCACAAGACTCTTGTTAGTTTTGGGGATTTAAAAAAGCATCACAGTCTATACAGCAAACCGTTTGCAAAGATTTGCTACTATGCTGTTAAATTATAATTTTCAGATGAATCGCATCACCTCGGATGAAACAATTCTTAAGCAAAAACTAATCTTCAGTCGATTTGGAATCCCACAGATTAACTTCAGCTGCATTTTCAACTTTCCCTGCACAGAATGGTATTCAGCACTTTGGGACAGCACCTATTCATCCACAATCAAATGGACAAGTGCAGTGGCGGAACATAGGGGCAGAGTGAGGTGCAACCGTCCCGGGACGCACCGTCATGAGGCGCTAAATCATTCGGTGATTGGCAAGTTTATTGCCAGGACTGCGAATGAATTGCAGGCGAAATGTTCCACTTCCAATATTTTCACAAAAAAACGTGTGTAAAAATCTCACCTAACTAACTAGACCCAAATCTAACCAAAGCTTATTTATATGTGGTGAAAAATTAAGACCAAGTTAAGATAAGATAGGACGAGTTTTAACACAGTTATCTGCGAAAATGTCGGAAAATTAATCCAAAATCCAAAAAGTCGTGAAAGAGGATTTTAAATTTCTTCCTTTTTATTTACTTTAATATCCTTTTTGCGACTGCCCGCAGATACTTATTTCATTAACAGCGCGTCATATTTGTTGACGGCGCTCAGTGGTCCTCGATCATGCGCAGTGCAGACAGAAGCGCATGCCGGCCAAAACGTGAAATGTGTTAAAGTAACAACAAAAAGTGTTGTTTATTTCTGTTTTCCCTCGGTTGAGGCCAAATTGAAAATTAATCCATATTAATTTTTTAAGATATATTCCTCGGATTTCTTTGTAAATAATGATAATGGCAATTATTCTCCTCGCCTCGTTTTGGTAGATCATAGCATTTCAATAAATATATAAAAGATTTAGACATAATGATCTTATTGTTGGATATAACGTGTCGAATATTTCCATATACAAGTTTTTGGTGCGAAAAGAGTCTATGGTACATTTTTGGTTGTCGTTAGCGATGGAAAAGGATGTTTTTGTAGCCTTCGCTGCAATAAAAATAATAATAATAATAATAATAATAATAATAATAATAATAATAATAATAATAATAATATATGATTATACTACGCCGAGAAACTCAATTAAAGTCTCTGAAGTTTATTACGGAAAAGCATGCACTCCCGCTGAGAATATATGGATAAATGCTTTATTAGAACTGTTGTGGATTCCGGGATAAATCCGATATCAATGAATAACAAACGCCAGGAATGGATAAGGAAAATAAATGTATTAAGGTAATAATACAAACTGGTAATACGGGTTAGTAGATCCAGGAATGTGGGTTAGTAGCAATAATATATATACAGTCTTGGTATTGAAGTATCGCGGTATGACTCCTTACTGGGTCTACGTGCTTGCTAACTGTGACTCTTGTGCTACCCTCCTCTATTACAGACTGTCCGGGTATTCACTGGTAGTAGTATATGTATACCTCAGGTGAGTCCATTTGTGTGAAAAGGGGAGACCCCTCAATAAGAACGTATATATGTATTGGGATAATTCTGATGTTAGCCCTTTTTGTGTATTCCAGTCTTCACGGTGGTGTTGTCACGGTATTATTTACGGTGTCACGGTGTCATGGTGTTATGGCGTTATCGCGCTAAGACCGCATGGTGTTGCCGTTCGGTTGATAATAAACGCCCGCATGAAGCATACTATCCTCACGATCTATATATTACTGAGGGGGACAGCTAAACTTTCATTTTCTTTTTGTTTCAGATAGAAATTTTAAGAATGTAGCAACATCGGCAATACAAGAAGAAAGAAACGAGTGCAGAAGGAAAAATCGTAGGAAAAGAGAACGCGAAGACGTTTCTAAAAATGCCACGTCCAGATGGAGATAGTCGCAATCGTGTTGTTTCCCTCCTTGTTCTTTCCACTGGCTCTGACTACACAGACACAGCATCAAGTTCAGTGCTGCCAGCAACAAGAACACCTTTAGCACCACCACCTCTACCATTGAGGGCAAAGCCAACGGTTTTATTGGATGCTTCCGATCAACTTTCATCTTCGTTTCATTGTCAATATGATGAACATGCACAATTATAACACGGCTGGCCTGGCTCGATCCTGGGTTGTTCCCACGCTGGTCAGTACTGCCGCCAATCAACTGATGACTATCTATTGGCCGCTTCGTTCCTTCATTTGCCCTGCCCTAGGTGTTGTTCCTTGATCACAGTAGTGAAGATTGAATTTTGTCCGTATTTGAGCGCTAAAACGAGCTGTGGCGGGAACGTGCTACAATGGACAAAGAAAATGGCGAAAATACAAATATCATAACAAATAACGAAAAAGGTCGCTGGGTTAATTTCCAGTTAGTGTATATAGTTGTTGATACAACAAAATTAATCCCTTCACGTTAAACTCTATCGAGATACTTTATCTCTTTCTTCTAAAATTTGGAGCGGGTTAAAAAAAACATCACAAGATGGTCGATCGGGAATTCTGTCAGCAGCAGGTCACGTGGGGTTCAGCATCTTGTTTGTCCGCTGCTGTCTCGATTCGTTTCATTTGCGTCTCTTGTGGACTTTTGGTTCCAACTGATGGCTTTAACTAAGCGTTCTGTTTATTTGCATTTCGCCCGACTCCAAACTTGTTCCATATTTCAATTCATGTTTTCACCTAACGTTTTTAACCCTTCTAATTCTTCAATTCTCATACAAGGTTTTCACATTAACCCTTTTAATCCTAACTTCATACTACCAGTATCACAATAATGTTACATTTCTTTCAACTACAGCCAGTGACACTTTATAGTGTCACAATTACAGTAAGTAATAATCCCGGTAATTTTCTTGCACTCGTTAAACTACTTAATATATATATATGTGTATGTATGTATGCATGTATGTATTATTATTACACTCGTTAAGCTACTTATATATATATATATATATATATATATATATATATATATATATATATATATATATATATATATATATATATGTATGTATTATACTAATAGTAATACTCGGTTGGTACAAGTTGCAAGTATATCAAAACAAATTGGTACCCGAGGAAAAAATTGGAAAAAAAAAGAAAGAACTAGAAACATCCGAACAGATCGAAACAAATCGTTCAGTACCTTAAGTTTTTAGTCCAAAGAAGAAAAAAACAAGCTAAAACGTAGAGTGCTCAATACGCTAAGTAGAACTGGGACAAATAAAATGAATCCTAAAGAGCCAAGAACAACCTTCCTAGGTTTCAGATTACCCTGAAGATCCGTTTGGGCGAAACCTAGGTAGGTTGTTCCTGGCTCTTTAGGATTCATTTTATTTACATTTATATGTATATATCTATGTGTATATATCTGTATATGTGTATATTTTAGAGTTTTTAAATAGATTATCAATGCTAACTATGTAATCTACTTTTGTTTGATAGTAAATTTAAAATTGCTTGTGGATTCAATAATTAACAATTGCGTTTCGTTACACTTTAATCTTGAATGGGATCTGAATCATTTATAGTCATTTTTATATTATCAGTATTTTTTTAGTTAATTTGCATGTTTCTACCTATTTTTATATGGGTGTATATACTTAGATATTTGTATCTGCGCATGTATGTCGGTGTGTTGGTTTATTTTTGTATGTTTTTTATATGTAGCTGTGTAGGTTGATATGTTTGTATTTATTTCTGTGTGTGTGTGTGTGTGTATATGTGTATGTATATATATGTGTGTATATATATATGTGTGTATGTATATACATATGTATATTTATGTATGTATGTATCTGTATGGGTGCATGTGTATGCACATATGTGTACATTTATTTATATATATTTTTTATATTTTTGTACCAGTGTATGTTTTCATGTATACTCATGCTTATATGAGTATATATGAGGCATGTGCATATATTTGTGTGTCAATATGTTTTCTTTTCTATATATAAGCTGGTTTTATCTTCCATTTTGCATTTTGACTAGACATTTGAATTTGGCGGTTGTTTTATTTATTTATTAAACCCTATTTTTATCTATATATCTTTGCCCATGTAAGTAATATTTTAATAGTTTGCATTCGCTTTCAGACTTGAACATTTGTGGGTTTGTCTATGTATATGTATATGTCTTTATTAATGTATGTGTATGATTGCTTATATATGCCTTTCATTGTATGTATATGTGTCTGATATTATATTTCCTTTTTTTCCTATCCAAATATGGTAATGTCCTATCATTCTCAACCTCCATAGTAAACTGTAGGGATGGATGGAGTTTACTATGAAGGTTGAGAATGATGGGACATTACCCTATTTGGACGTTCTCGTTGAGCGTAAGAATAGGTTATTCTATACCAACGTCTTCCGTAAAGACTTATACACAGGCTTATACACAAGTTGCAATTCTTTTATTCTCAAGGCCCGAAAAATTGGTCTAATTTAGACCCTGGTTCATCGCGCTTTGATGATCTGTTCTCTTAATTTGTTAGATGAAGAACTTGCCAGTATCAAGAAAATTTTTTCAAGTAATGGATATTCTACCAATATCATCAAACGCGTTATAGACAGTAAAATCAAACTATTTAAGAAACCAGTGCTTTTGGGACCTAGCCGGTGCACTATTTATTTAAAATTGCCTTGGCATGGCAGGAAGTGTCAGCTGTTGTCTCACAGAATTTCAGTTTGTATCGTTACATGTTACAATGCTGTTAAGTTGCGCACTGTGATTCAAACAAAATCTGCGATCCCTTCCTTTACTAAGGATCGTTTGTCCTATTATCAGAAAAATTTAGTTGTATACAAATTCAAATACCGATGTGAAGTGGCGCACATAGGACGAACCAATCTGAGGCTGGAAACGCGGATTTCGCAACATGTTCCCGCCTATTTGCGTTTAAGTAGTCGAAGCCAAGTTTTAAGACCTGCTCAAGCACTTCACGATTCGTCGATTGGGCAGCATTTGCTGGATAGCCTGGACTGTACCGCTGAATATAACGACACATGGTTTCTACATAATGTTCGCTCGGTTTACCACCTCGGAGTTCTTGAGGTTGTGTATATAAAATTTTACCAGCCGAGCCTATGTAGACTAAAGAAGCATTTCATGCACTCCTTACGAATGATCAGGGCACTGTGAGTTTCTTGTTCCATTTTATACTCTTGTGGAACTTGTTAATCATTTTATTAATTATTTCCATTTAAAATTTATTTTATTTTAATCGTGTTCCAACTTTCCCTCCTCTTTCGTTATTATTGCTGTGTCTTGATTGTTTTGTTTTTGCCAACGATTTCCTTTGAAAAAGTGTTGGTTGAAAGGATCCTAAGGTGGAAAATGACGTCAATTTTGTTATATATATATACCTGACGATTGCGTCTAGCATGAAACAGCCTGTCGCCTCTGAGTGTTGATTTCAATGTTCACTTTTATATTTACATACGCTTTATCTCTGATATTGAGCACTTTCTCCCATAAATATAGCACAACTTAAAACTATATTTCTTTATATATATATATATATATATATATATATATATATATATATATAGTCAAACCTAATGAGCCAGAAAAACCTACCAAGGTTTCACTTGGTAGGTTTGTCTGGCTCATTAGGTTTGACTAAGTTTGCTCTACGTTTGTATCGAGCTCTTTATTTAGTTGTTTACTCGTATCGGTTTTTTTTCTTTGGGCCTTGAACCAGTATGTGTGCGATTATTTTTGACAGACTTTCATGTTCCTGGTTCTTTCTTTTTTAAAACCTTTTTTTCCCTTCGTGATTGATTTGGCTATTGTTAAATCAAGAATTCGAAGGTTTTTCGACACGAGTATAGTTACATATATATATATATATATATATATATATATATATATATATATATATATATATATTTGTGTGTGTGTGTGTGTGTGTGTGTGTGTGTGTGAATAAGGTATATTTAGGCAACAAGTTTTCATTCGAACAAGTTTCATTATTAAGAACCTATGTAGTGTCTGTGTGGTAGTTTGATTTCTTTTGTCTGCATCCTGGTATTCTTTGAGAAGTTGAACGTTTGAAATGCTATAGCGTGACTTCATGGGTGACGGTCATAAAAAAATGGAATCTATTTATTTTATTTTTAATTTTTGTTTTTAATTTTTTGTAATAATACTAATAAAATATGTTTTTTTAAAAAATTAGTATTGGTGATGCAATGTCCGAGTGGGTATGAGAATTCATCGACAACATTATTTGTGTACATATATTGTATCTATGTGCGCGTGTCTGAGGGAGAGTGTGAGTGCGTTTATCCATCTTCAAGATAGGTGCCCACATTGAAAATATCTAAAATTGAAATTCTAAAAATCTGAATTGAAAACTTGGCTGTCATTTTATTTATTACTCATAAAAGCTTTGTTTTTTTTTTAGTTCAAATCTACTAGAAAAAGTTTTCTTACAATTGTTTTTATACGCAACCCCTGTAAATATTTACACCGGTATTTTCCAGTACTTTTGGGAAAATAAATATCAAGTTATTAGCGGTTAAATACTGTTTGTAGAAAGTTCCTAGAATGTTTTATTGACGCAACAGAAACAGTATAGACAATTCCCATCATAAATATCATGAGATCCATTGGTAGTAAGGTGAGTCATGAAACTAGGACCAACGTATTTTGAATATTGTACTGAGGTCTCATTATTATAGTATTTTATTTAAAGAATGTTACACCAGAAGAATAAACATTTGCAAAAAAATTATTGGATTTGTCGAATATCATTCCACCAGCATACAGGAGTGAATAATGATAAACATTAAAAAATGAATTTACTTTTGCTGTTAAGTTTATTAGTTTGTTAATTGGTAGGTAATTCCCATTCATTAGATTCTTAATATCAGTTGTGATCCAAACTTCTTTTTACATGAAAGGCAATTTATTTGAAATCTATTCAGCGACTCAACTTTAAGGTGTTTATTTTATTTTACTTGGAATTTCGACTTTTCATTCATTTTTCAGAAATCCTAGAATCATTCACATTTCATCACTTATTTAGATCCCCTCTTCATCTTAGCGGCTCCGTCAGCACCGCTCCGCCTTCTTTTTTTTTCCTTTGTACTTTTTCCTTAGTCGATTGTAATTACGAAGTTTATTAACATGGTATTTAATAACAGATTTATTAACATGGTATTTAATAACTTAAGGCGTGTACACAAAAAGTTTGAGCAGAGACGATTCAAGGTTAAGAAAGCGACACATTTTCATATAAAGAGGCTTCATCTTATTAGATAATGAAAGGCGGCGTCCATTGAGACATCTACTACAGTACGAGATAAGTTCTGGAAATTTATCAACTCTGTTCACTTCCCAAAGTATAAACAAATGACAATACTTCATTTTTTAAAGATTCTTCACTCCTTGTTACGTCCGGTTAACTTATTTGGATGGGCACGAATGTGGAAATAGAAGTCGGTACTTGGCAATCCCTACCTTTCGTCCTTCACTTCTTGATTTGACCTCTTCCTTTGGAGAACAATTGTGAAACTGTAATATCTGCGCATATTTTCAGTGCAAAGTTGTTATCAAAAATTTAATTCAGTTTCAAGTGTAGATCTACTTCAGGAGATTCGTCTCCAAGAAAGTGGACAATTTTCGATCTTCTCCACAAATTGAGTTCAAACGGTAAAAGAAGCCTTATACCACATAACATCAAAGTGGAATGATGTCGCATGCCTGTCCTGGGTTCTGTCGAAGGAATACACATTCTATCTCATTTCTGCTCGCCACCTTCAAGTAACTCAATACAAAGAAACAGTAATCTTTAACTATAATCAAAGCGATTTTTTTAATTTTATAAATGAAAGTAAAGCGTACTCATACAATTCAAATCTATTTATATTGTTGTTGTTTTTTTTAATAGAACAGTTTGAGTCAAAACAGTGTGAAATCAAAAATAGCTTCCAACTAAGTTGAACTCGTAGATATAGCATTAATCCCTTCGGTCAGTGGGTTACGGATTAACGTACGGTGCACAAATCTGTAAAAACTAGATACACCTGCACAGATTCTCTAAACAATGAGCTTACATAACGAAAAAATGCCCCAAACTTAATAAAAACAAAGTTTTATCGTAAAATTGTTTATGTTATTATTAAGAGGAAAGACCAAAGGATTTTTAATTATTAAGTTATTTTTTTTTAGAACGTTCGAAATTTTGTTTTTCTTGCGTCAGCAGGGGATGAAAAATTTTAACATCTTTTTTCCGGTGAAAAAAAAACCCACAATAATTTGGAAATTCTTTCAAAAATCAAATAATTTCGGTTTTTAATGAAACTTTATTCACAAATGAAAGTATTTTAGGAATGTTTCTTTTTCTAAAAATAATGAGATATTTAAAAAAAAATAAAACTTTTTTTTTACATCAGCTATCCCCTCCCCCAACGTATTTAATTTATGAAATTTCGAGAAATTCATTTTTGTACCGCTTAATGTTTATATTATTTATACGCAGAACTCCTTGGAGAATTTAAATCATACATTTATTTTTGTAAAATAGGACACCCAGTTACTGAATCGTAAAATTAAAAAAATGGAATAAAACTAAAACATATACTAAGAAATATAATTAGAAAAGCTTTTAATTACTTTCATAAATAATTTTTATATTATGAACACTATTTTAATAACCTTAAATAAACAACTGCCTCCGTGTTAAAAATATATTTCTGCGATATTCTAAACTGCAAGTAATAAATATTTGTTTTAAATCATATTAATTAACAATTAAATCAGCTAATAATTTAATATTAATGGGTTAATGGTTAATCAATATGATTTGAAACTTAATCATATTAAAATTCAAATAAAGGCTTCAAGAAATATTTTTCATTTATAAAAAAATCATTTTAAACCTTAGGTATCACTTTTCTTTGGAGGTACCAAGTAAAAAACCCTTTCTCCATTTCTTGACGCCATTTGTAATGTATTACATTGTAACAATTTAACAAATTTAAAAATAGCAATTGAAGTGTTTAATCCAGAGTGTTGTGATAAAAATATACGGGATAAAACTAGTGATGATGATGATGATGATGATGATGATGAGGATATCAAATCAAATAATAATAATAATAATAATAATAATAATAATAATGATAATAATGTAATGAAAATGTTTCCACTTTGAAAATGTCTATTTTTGCTATTCAGGCCAGTTCGATATAGTGATCACAAGAAATATTTGAGATAAATAGCTGAATAAAAATGAATATAAATTATGTATCTTTATTTTTACCTTGACGAGAAGTTAGGAAGAAATTGCTTAAATAATCAATCTTTGATAATTATGCTGCCTTTGTTAGATAATCTTATATTTTATCTTTGTTATTTTGTTAATATTCTCCACACACGAAAAAACTTATACTAAATTAAATAATAAATTATTCAAAACTGTTAGATATATTTCAGTTATAAAAATTACGATATTTTTAAAAATTCCTCAGTAACTTTTAATAAAAATGAATTTAATCAGTAATATCTTTATTTAGTCATGCGAAAATTACGTTCGAAAAGTCGGCATTTTTTTAAATATAAACTTGCAAAAAAAAAAAGAAGAATAATTGTATCAAAAGCACTGGATGAAGCCTTACAAGAATGAAAAGAATTTAATTAATTTTAAATTCCGTGTAAATGGTCAACATTTTGGTTAGTTTTGATTTAAGTTTATTCCAATATTTTCCAAAGAAACAAGTTTGACGCGTTCAAAACAAATAATTGTTCTGGATTTCTGCTAATAAACAGAAAAGTTTTACTGAAATATTCGTAAGATGTTGAAGAAATCAAAATTGTTTTTAAACATCATTTAGCATACTGGATAAATTAACGAAAGCAAGATAGACTGCAAGTTAGGTAAGGAACAAGCGATTTTGATAAGAAATAACATTTAGCTAGCGTTCTACGTATCCCAAACCTTTGTTCATGCCTTACAAGTGTCATTTCTTTGTAAATTTTGTGTTAAGCTGAGCTAATATTTACTTAGGTAATTATTGTCTTTCCGTGTATTTTTAGATCACACACGCACAAAATGAAGAGAGAGAGAGAGAGAGAGACAGAAAGAGAAAGACAGACAGACAGAGAGGAGGCTTTTGTTTACTTTCTGAAGACCTTAACAAGGATCAATAATTTTAATAATTTTGAAAATAGAATTATTTTACAAATAACCAAGTCGTCTTTAAGCAAAAACGCCCAAGTGGTTTTGTGAAAAGATGAAAATTGAGTAAAAGTTTCAGTCAGCATTTAGAGAAACTATCGATACTTGATGATGTCCTAAGCTATAGAGAGCTTGAAGGCTTTTTGGTAGAAAAATGTTATGCTACCATCTTAAAAAGCATTCACGTTGGAAATTTTGAACCTTTTGATGACCCTTACAGATTGTGATGTCCAAAGATGTGTTGTTTTTTTAAAAATGTATGCCTAAATAAGCATTGATCAACAATTTAGGATTGAAAAAAGATTGACGAATAATGCTTTAAAACAAATGAAAATACAGTGGGAAGGTTTTAATTGTTTATTTTTTAATGAATCTTCAATAATGAAAACTAACAAAAGGAAAGAAGAATTTGCATAGAGTACATAACTCGATTTTGAATTTAACATAAATCCTTACAGGCGCGTCGTCAAACATATTCTGATACATTTAAATGTCGTATATACTCATGTAAAACACATTTAAATATTCAAACCCCATGTTAATTTTTTGCAAAATATTTTATAACTCATTATATTTTATGAAAAAGATCTCAGTTTTCAAGACCTGCTAAGATATTATTTGAGACCATGAACAACCCTAGAGATCTGCGCTAGGTGACTACACTTGGGGACTATGCTTGGGGGCTATGCTTGCGGACTGTTTACACAGGGAAATTTACCGCAGGTAAAAAATTTAGTGAATTTTTTAGAGATCTTCATCAGAAATTACGTTTGTGAGAAAATAAATATGTATGTCTGTCGTCTGTATAACTGTTCATATTTATCTATCTATTTATATACCTGTCTATCTAACGAAGTTCTTGAATACACACACACTCACATGCACGTATCCGCACACACACGCACACACACATTTTGTATATACTGGTGTAACATAGAATTTATATTTTAAGGTTAATCTTAGGGGAGTCAGCAATGAAATGGACATTATTTCATTTGGCTGAAATTTATGCATAAATTAAATTATATTAGCAAAATCTTAATTTTTTACAAATATTAGTTCATATCATTTCAATAAACGCTTAAATGTTCTGATTCTCTTCATCATACCTAAACAGAAGAATAGTGTCTTGTTTTTGGCAGTTCAACGTACTTTTGGGTGGGTCTTCCTCATTGTTGACCTTTTCGTTTTCGATGGAAAACATTTTAAGTTTTTAGTTTTACTATATGCTCAGAATAATTCACTGCCTTAATTCTAATGTTGAGTTGTTATCCGTGAAGAAACTCACAGAGACACTCCATTACGAAACGATTATTTAAATCCAAACTGGCTTTTACACTTTCGTTGAAATTTAGTTGGACTCCGAGTGTATTCTGCGTTTAAAATTTTACTATTTATATTCGCATATAAATTTAAAAAAAAACATTGATTAGTTTTTCCTTTCATTTTCTCACTGTTTGTTTTTATCACAACGCTCTAGGTCGATACTTTCTACGGCTGCCAAAAATAATCAACTTGAATCAGAAAATAAACGAAACGTAAATTTATAATGAAAATTCCTCATTTGAGAATTCAGATAATTTCGGACTACTACAACTCCAACGACTACAAAGCAGTAAACAAAAAGCAGACAGTGAATGACCGGATGAGAAATTATAACTATAAGAGTGAAGATCTGGCTTCATTAAGAATCATTGAACAAATTTATAAAGAAAAGATATACTGGATAAGAATTGTGCGAGATTGTTTCTTTATTTTTATTAATTCATATTGCGTTCTCTAACTGTCGTAGGATGTAACTAACTGAATATTGTGATAAAAAGCAAGAACAGATAAAGAAAACTTAGTCGAAAATTAATAATAAAAATAGTTAATCTCGACATTACACTAATATTCTCTTTGTATGTATAACCATTACGCATATTGGACCGAACTCGATAACCATTGCTCAGTGGACCCGATTAAAGTGACTGTAACCGGAGAAACTCAGCACTCTTAGCTCTAACTATCTCCTATTCTTTCTTTCTTTCTTTCTTTCTTTCTTTCTTTCTTTCTTTCTTTCTTTCTTTCTCATAAACTGGAGATTTTTCTTTGTTTCAAGAGAAACAAAATTTTTTTTAAAGTTTTTCTGTGCGACTCAGTACTGTTTTAAGCTTGATAACTGTGTTTTGAAATAAATAAAATAAGGTAGCTTCTTGCTCGATTTGTAATGGAATCATTGTCATATTCTCTCTTAAAAGTTAATTTTGGATCTGAAATATCATTTTTGAATAAACAAATATATTAAACGATTACAGCATACTACTAGAGTATAGTTATACAAGTGGCGATTTGAAATTGCATAATCCTAAAGCATTTCACTAGATAAGGACCTAATAAAATAATGTTAATGATAGTGGTTAAATTAGCCGTTTTCATACAGCAAACATTCGGCATTCACGGACCGAACAGTTAACATTACTCTCGGAATTTTCTTAAAACAATTTTTCGGGAAATTAAATTTTCCAAGCCCATTCTTATCGCCCTTTCTATTGATGGACGTTTCCTTCCAAGTCTTTTGTTTAATGTCGTGTGAAAAGTCAACATCTTCATTATATCATTACTTTCCTTTTTAGTTCCATGTGTTTTCCATTTTAGTTGTCGTTGCTGCGGGAATAATGTGCTTTTGTCATTTGGTAAATCTCTTTGTGATTTTGTAGCGCCAGTCTGTAGGGTTTGGTGAAGGATCATTTACTTGAAGCTGTTTTGAATCACTGATCGAATAAAACGTTTGCATATGGATGATGATTTAGACATTTCTGAACAAATAATAACCATGAACCCTAACCGCCTTACAAATTAATATAGCACAGTATACAACGGTATTTTATATGATCGTCACTGGGTTCTAAACTAAGTTAAGCTTTATATAAATATATCATATATACACGAAGCGTAAAGAATTTTCTCACCTTAAATCAATGCATTTATCAACAACTGAGAAATTAATGTACACTATTTACATTACTTGGACTATTGTCCTCATCTTTGTCGCCATATTTATTACAACGTTTCGGCCGTTGTACGCTCCGGCCTTCTTCAGATGGTTGGAATGTCGAACTGAACCCTTTATTTCGCTCACTGGGGTAGACTGTTCTAGTTCCACGTGCCATGTTTAATGGATGTCAGTTATCAATTATCTCCTGTTAATTCCCGTCTCCAAGTTCTCTACTGCCTTAACCGGGTATTGAACTTACACTATTTGGGTCCTGTCATAACGTACGAAACGTTGAAATAAATATGGCGACAAAGATGAGGACAATAGTCCGAATAATGTAAATAGTGTACATAATACCTCATCTCAGAAATATAGACAGATACTGAGAAATTTATTCTTGGACTTACTGCAGTGATTTCAGTTTAACTTAAAAAAAAAGTTTAAAGGCGTTTTAAAACAACTTTCTTTATTTTAATGAAACATCAGAAATGTTTTCCTTGCAAACTGAAAAATAAAACAACGGCTGAATGCAACTTAGTTGATCATAACTATTGACGTATGGCAAAATCAAAGAATAAGCTGCTATCTTACGTCATAGGATGCACGTTCAGTTTCGTCGCGTGGTTGAGTTAGTGACGTCTTTGCCCACAGAGTCAGTGATTGCGTTCGATAAAATATTAGAATTTTGAAGCAAGCAGACATGCAGTTTCTTGTTTAAATGGTTGGCAGAATACAATCGTTATACCCGCTCTATATTTAGATACCAAATAAGGCTTAATAAATATCAATATTCTAAAAAGATTGCCGACTAAATACTGAATTGATAGAATCAGTATCATTTGGGAAATGAAGAACAATTGGAAATGAACAATTGTTCACATTTTTATGTTTCTCACTGTCAAACGTTGTTTTTTTTATTGTTTTTGTTTGCCTTTTTAAATTTATTTTTTGTAATTTTCCTTTCTTATTGTTTTGGTTTCTGCTTTTTCTTTTTTTCGTGCATGATTTATTCATTCGATCCTTTTAAGAAGAACTTTTCTTGCAGTCTTTCTTCCATCAACTTCTCTTCGTGTTTGTGCCATTCGCCTTTTTCCCTACTTTTCAGTCGGCTCGAAAAGGCCCGAACACCACATCCAACCCGACCTAACCCAGAACGCTAACTTTACAATATTTTAACAACTCTCAACAAAGAAAATCATTTCGAGTTTTGACTAAAACTGTATTTTCTCTTTCTCTTCTTTCTTCTTTCTTTTTCTTTTCTTTTGCTTTTGTCTTTGCTTTTCTTAATAACAAGGCGAATCAAAGAGGAAAAAAAAGTGTTGAAACATTCATGCCACTTTTGCTCCCCTCCTATCCCTTTGGCTTGACAACATCCATTATTTTCGCCCCCTCTCCGCCACAATAAAATTACCGCCATGGCAAACACTCCATAAATGAATATAAATGTAACATAAGTAGGTTCATCATCGCTTTTGTTCAAAACAGCTTTTTGCTAACAAGATCAGGATAATAATCACAAGCGGTCAATTAAAAATTCTGGCCGTTGATTGGCTGAAATTAGATCCACACCTCGTGTTTGTAGGCGGGGAAAATTAAATCCAAGCAAACGAATCCCGCCCATTTCAACTTGCCCCTCCCAATCGTAGGTGCGTCTCACTCTATAGAAGGTTTGTTTACAATTAAGTTTGAGCCGAGGAGCAACGAGATTTCACTTTTAATAGGGTGGGACAATTTGGACTTTTGACGAAGATTTACACTCCCTACCTCACACCCTGTTTAGTCATTTTTAACAGTAAATAACAAAATTAAGGGTTAAGCCACTCCCATTTTCTTTAATTTTAATTATTCTTGCACGGAAATACACACAATACACAAATGTGTTGTGTCATATACTTTGTAAAATAGATTTTGCACACAAACACACGATCACTTGAAATTACACAAAGCTTTCATTTCTACAAAATACACTTTTGTAACAATGTGCACAAAAACATGAGGCATTTGTAAAAATATAATAAGAAACACGTGGGAACTTACATGACGACGCACCTCTACACACACATACATTCGCACACACATGAGCGTGCGCAAAGACACATAAACGTACACGTGCATCGGACACAAACGCAGATCGGATGGCAACATTAAATTGTGGACCCAATAATTGCCCCAAATAAATGTCAAAACGATAGTAATTAAAACATTCCCCACACCATCACCCATCTTCACCTTAACTTTTCAACCATGCACCTGACAATGGCTGGAGACACAGCAAAAGTTTTCAAGACTTTTCTTAAAGTTTGAAAACTTAGATAATGCCGTCTAACTAATTGGAAAGTTTTTATTTGAAAAAAAAAATCGTATTTACGAAGAGATCAACGGGAAGAAAAAAGTTTGAAGCCAACCTGGACAAATGTACACGAGTCGTATGATCGTAAGAAGGTGTGACGTCAGCAAATTCGTTTTTAGGCTGTGCAAGCTTTGTCTGTCTTTGTTCATATTAGGAAGCTTGAAAAACGAGTTTGCAGTTAGGAAGAGAAAAATGTATTAATCTGCACCTCCAATGAAAATGCTGAGACAATAGCAGACAAAACGACAAGGCTTGGAGAAAGGTTTCACGCTTCTTGTTCTTACGCGCTTACATACATATATAGTACATATCCATACATTGTGTTATACAGCTTATATACATATACATATATATATATATATATATATATATATATATATATATATATATATATATATATATGCTCACATACATATGCACTCACACATACAAATATACATATCCACACATTGTGTTATACAGCTTATATATATATATATATATATATATATATATATATATATATATATATATATATGTATATATATGTATATATATGTATGTATATATATATATATATATATGCACACATACATATGCACTCACACATACATATACACACGCACACATACATTTGCTCACTTCTCAAGTGATTCGTTTTCATGGGGACACTATCCCCTGAAAGTGTAAAACACTGTAAATGCATAACTGCGAATTACTATCTTTTGGTTGTATCAAAAAATTCATCCTGTAAGAGTTGAAATGGATTTTTCTTAATATTTATTTAGAACAGCCAAATTCATTTTAGAGGGGAACTCAGAAGGATTAACTACTATGTTTACCTTAGTTTAGTTTAAATCCAAAGAAATTGGGTACTCAATCAGGATCGAACTTGCTACATAAATGAATTAATTTGCAAGCCATCATGCAACGGCAGGCGTCCTTCCTGTTTTATTTTTGTTTATCTTAAATACTTTGTTATGGACAAAAGTTTGTTACATAGATGTTAATTGAAATGCTTCCTTCGTGAGATGCTTATGGGAAACAATTTTTGCAGTCAACAAAAATATTCCCTCAGAAATTCTAACTGAATATATATATATATATATATATATATATATATATATATATATATTTATATGTAAGTGAACATAGAAGTCAAAATTTAGGGGCGACAGTCTCTTTCATGCTAGACGCAATCGTCCTGGCTCTGATATTGAGCACTTTATCCCATAAATATGGCACACTTTAAGTCTATATTTCTTCATATATATATATATATATATATATATATATATATATATATATATATATATATATATATGCACATTTCATTAAAAACGACTGGAAAGCTGCTTTTATTTACTTTTTTATATAATTTCTCGTGCGATCTAATAATTTTTTCTTTCTGGATGACAAATTATATAAAAATTGTCCAAATGTTCTTTTTATCCGAGCGTTTTCGGCTATACATTTAGCCATTTTTCTTGAATATAATTTGTCATCCGGAAAGAAAAATTATTAGATCGCACGAGAAATTACATAAAAAACTAAATAAAAGCAACTTGTCAGTCGTTTTTAATGAAATGTGCATGAAAGAAGTATTGCTGCTTAAATACACAAATATATATATATATATAAATATGTGTTTGTGTGTGTTTGTGTATCATCATGTATCATCACGGATATTCAGAGTGAATATATATATATATATATATATATATATATATATATATAAATATAAAGTGAACATAGAAGTCAACACTTAGAGGCGACAGTCTGTTTCATGCAATCGTCAGGCCAAACAGTTACAAACCCACATCAATCCATCCATATATATATATATATATATATATATATATATATATATACACTATTTTCACTTTGAGAAAATAACAATTCTTGTTGATTTCGTGGAAAATATCGGGCATATTTAATGCAGCTGTTTCAGTGTAAAAAGAAAGAAAAACTAATTGCCAACCATTTCCACAGTATGCTCATACTTTAATTAAATATTTTCATCAAAGTAATGTACCATTTAATTAGATACAAAAAGAAAAGTGACAGCTAAGTTTAAAATGCATTTAAAAAATAAAAAAATCTGTCTTGAAGATTTGATTTTAGCTTTAATTCCAAGCTAATAGATTAAAACTAATATTTCCAATATGCAAAAGTCTTTGCTCTATTTCAAACCGTATTTAAATTGATTTGAATTTTTTCTCTTTATCAGTAAAAATTTATAATAAATTCATCCATATTGGCAAATTGGTCAACCTAACATAATTTGTTATTAACAAATAAAATATATTTTTCTGAAATGTTATTTAAGAAAGATTAACTGATTTAAAGTTTAATTAATCTGAACTAAAACTACTATTACTTACTGTTAGTTTAAAATACACAGAAAAGCATCTATTTTTTCTTTATTTAACACGGAAGGTTTTTTATGTGTTGAGTGATTTATTTACAGCCTAAGTAAGGAGTACATATGTGAAAAATGAATTGAGACATACAACATGAGTGCCTTTTTATATAATTCTTTTTTAACTACACAGTAATTTTAATTATTTAAAAAATATTTTAAGAAATCTTATATTTTAATAGTTTTAGTTTAATAACAATATCACTTGACCACTATAAATTCATACAGAATTTTAAAAAGATTTAAAATTTAAAAAATTTTTTAATTAAAATGCAAAAATTAAAATTAATTATTGCAAATTTTTTTATTCATAGAAAAATTGTTTTTCTTAAGGCAATACTATCCATTACATATTTTATTCATAAAAGCAATTAAAAGGTTTTTAATTAAATTATGTCTTACTTTTATTGCATTTTACGATTCAGAGAAGATTTCCTGCAACTGGAGTTTCTGTTTGTCCAAAACATTTTGATGATTTAAATTCTCATAACATTTGTCCTTATTAGAAATATAAACATGAAGCGATACAAAAAAGAATTTCTCGAAATTGCATGAATTAATTGGGTGTATGTATGGGGGTAACAGATATAAAAAATATTTTTACAAAGATTTTCTAAAAACGAAATCTTTAAAAAATGATTTAATTAATTTCTAAATAAGTCCTAAAAGTTTCAATAAAATCCGACAATTACTTGATTTTTGCAAGAATTTTCATATTTCGATGATTTAACTGCAAAAAGACGTTCAAATTTGGCGTACAAATTGATGGTCCTGTGCTGACACAAAACAAAACTAATAAAATTTTTTAACCAAAATTTCCAAGTCTCTAAAATGGATATAAAATATAATTTTCACATAAGAATTCTTGGATCGTTCATCTTTATAAAAACAAAGATTTTTACGATAAAATTTTGTTTTTATCACGTTTTGGACATTTCTTTCATCAGCTTTTTAATGACTTTTTTGAGATACCTACATTTAATCGTTTTAAGTTATGCAAATTTCTTTCATTTTCATTATAAACTTTTGATTAGTTTTTCTATTCTGTTATTTCCGATCCTTACTGTTTACTTAACGGTTTCGGGACGTGAAAAAGATCCGAAAAAATGAAAATAAAGTAAAAACTAGTAAATATTAATAAACTGGAATTTACTGAGAAATATTTCGACAATAATAACAGATCATCTAAGTAAATTCGGCGTAATCATCTTTTGCGGATTAGTAATTTCATCTTTGTTACTTTTAACAACTTTTAGGATGATATATTTTCTGGTCTTTACTACATATTTTCTTCTAACATTACTAAAGAATGCATAGGTCAAAACTTAAAAAACAAACTAAAATCAAATTTAATAATGAACATAATCGTTAAAAATCTATTGAATAATGCAAAACATAAACAAAGATTATCAATATCTGTCTATATCTCTGAGATAAGGTATTATCATTACTTACATTATTTACATTACTCGGACTGTTATCCTCATCTTCACGAAATAAAGGGTTCGGTTCGAAATTCCAATCGCCCGGAGCGTACAGCGTCCGAAACCTTGTGAATATGGTAATGAAGATGAGGATAACAACCCGAATAATGTAAATAATGTAAGTAAAGATTATCAAATTTATCAATAAAAATAGTAAATTATTTGCTGAGAATTATTAATTCTCTCAAAATCATGTATAAAATAGCATAAAATATTATTTCGAATTTATTATTAAATGAAACTTTGTCATTTACCATTATTTTTTACGAGGATTTCTTTCATTTTACTTTCAGTTGCTTCTGTTACAACTTCTTAAACTATCAGTTTACAAATTGTCAGTAACACAGATCGGGATGGGAAATAAAAATATCCGATGAAAGTCGAACTTACATCATCATTTTTTCTTTTGTCTTAGAGACTTAATTTTTTTTCTGATCTCAGTGGCAAATGCAGCCCAGAATATTTTTAAGTGACAGAACATTTTTTGCGGAAAACTTAATAGAAATTTTAAAACGAAGAAACTTCCTTATTGAGATTAGATCTTTCGTGGGTGACTCTCATGATGTCCCTGTGATCGTGCTCATTTCAGTCATAAAATAAATTCAAAGATGGGGATGATTGCAAAAAATAAAATAAAATAAAAAAGAAGCCGTCTAGAAAATTTATTTTATCTATCTATCTATCTATCTATCTATCTATCTATCTATCTATCTATCTATCTATCTATTTACAAACAAATGCTCAATTCTGAGTACGGATGATCATTTAAAATTTTAAAAGAAAACATATTTTGATTACCGTACTAGTTTAACGCGCGTATCGTGCGACCCCTAAATTTTCACTTATAAAAATGATTTTATTATGTATCTTGTGTATCATGCGAGTTCCATTTTTGAAAGACCAAATTACAATCGAGTCATCGACTAACCTCTTTTCCTCTATTTCTTTATCCCATAAGTTCAAAATGTAAAAGAGAATGATGAACGTATCGTTAGTAACACTCGGCTATACTCCTTGACCTTGCATAAATACGTTCAGTCATAAACTAACGAACGAGAAATAGTTAAGCATCTTATAAAGGTAAACAATGGAAAAAATGCATATTCACTATGTTTGTATTTTATAATACGATACTAACATGTGAATATACATTGCATTATTATTGGAAACAGTTATGTAAAACATCAATTTTATCAAAATCATGTTTAAATACAGTTATAATTTTTGACTACAGCAAATGGATTTGGTCAACAGTGTAACCAGGGCCAGTAGTACATGTGTTAATTTTATATCTCATGTATGATGCGACCACTTAAAATTAGCTTCAAAATCAGGTCTTCAAAATCGCATGATACATGAGTACATACGATAAGTTAACTTTTGTCTTTAAACTCCCAGATCGAAATACCCCCACTCCTTTCGTTTCTTAAATATCTTTTGCTTCATGGGCGCTTATTCTAGAGAGGCACTTATTTTAAATTCCTTGAGGAAAGGGGACGCTTATGTAAGCGCGGGCGCTAAATCGAGCATTTACCGTATTTCTAATTTTATATATGTAATTTTTTTGCTGTTCTCAAGTTATTTCTGTGCTGGTAATACCAAGTGATAATGCCTTTAATATAAGAATCATTCAAAGAAATTTACGACGTCGGGAGGAGAAACGATCGATTCCATGAAAGTATAGAGTAAATTGAAAATATATTTAAAAATTTTGATGTGTGAAAATATTTTACCAGTAGTAAGGAGTTAATCAATTTTAAGACGTGTCTTTTTTTCGATATGGCTTAATTAGTTAATAATATAATAAAAACTAAAACATTAATGTATAAATTGTTTCATATGATATACGAGATGGGATGTAACGCGTCTTATCGACACGGAAAAAGTAATTCGCGGATGGCGTCCGCGTCCGAATTCAGGATTTATTATTTATGTTCACGTTGTGTTACTGTCTTTATGAAAAGCTTGGAACCACCTCTCCTTGCACTTTGATTCATCGCCAGATTGCTTACAACATCGATATATTTCCAATAAATTACTATGTATTAGCAATGATAATCGAATCAACACATTAAATAAATAAATAAAAACAAACTAAAAACAATCTCTGTTAATTTTATAGAGTATAAATCTTTATTATTGAGTCGTGAAAACTGACAGTAAGGAGTGAACTTAGAAAAAACATCGAAGTGAAGGGATCCATATACATTTTTACTTTTTTATCTTTTACAATCTTTACAGCATTTGATAACCACCGAAATAAACGGCAAAACATCACTGAGTCAGATTTTTGTGACATATGCGTAGATGAAAGTGAAGAATAAGAACTAATATTTTATGAATGAAACGATCGTGTGTAATTTGAAGAAAGAAAATTGCTGCCAAAGAAATAAGAAAAGATGAATCAATTGAATCATAAGAGAAAGAGAAAAATTTAAGAAAAATATCACTTTTCGCAGGAAAGATTTGGATTTTGTGAAAAATTAAGAATTTTTCTTTTAACAAAAAGGCATGAAGCCAGAGAAGAATTCATACATCTTTAACAAAAAATGACAGAGATATAGGTATTCGCTAAGATTAGTCTAATCTGGTACAAGGTGACTGTTTTGGGGCACTCGCTGAGGATCAAAATCAACACATTATAAATAGGCTACAAGACTCGTTTGTTAATCATGCCTCTACAAGAAGAAAATTTGAGCATATTTTTTAAGCCTTGGTTTGCTTTGATACAAGGTCTCAGGAGTTGAGCGCCGAGTTAACTCATGTAATATTTATTCAATGATGTTTCTTTTCTTTTTTAAAAAAAAAAGATTTGTAATATTTCAAGTATCTCGGTATATATATATATATATATATATATATATATTATCGGCCGAAGAAAAGAGACGTGATAAAAGGGACAAATTTAATTCTGGCAATTACAAATGCAGAATATTTCTTTCACGAATTGCTTTGTTTATTCTGAAAACTATTTTTTAGAAAATAACTCTACTTTTTGATTGATTAACTTGTAATGTAAATGTATCTGATACATTTTGTTTAAATGAGGCATGCAGTAATATCATTCTGAGGGAAATTAAAATATATCCATGTTTCTTTTAAACAAAAGAATGGACTTTTTATTTTTATTTTTTAGTAGAAAATCAAGTACGACGTTATATATAGATTAAAATGGTTATTAACCCTCTCTCTACAACAAGCACATTTGAGAATATTTGGTAAATCCGAACCTGGTGCAAGGCTACAAGAGTGGAGCGCCTTGTCATTTCTCTAGAATCTACAAGATAATCTTGCAAACCTTTGTTACGCGGCAATGTAAATATATATTAAATTACAATTAAAGAAAGCCAAGTGAGGATTAAACTTACAAACAAAGGCTTGCGAAGCAAACATCCTTAATATGGTTTCATGGCAGATACATTATTGTAATCTATATAAACTGAATTGAAAACACACCTGACACCGATGTAAATGAATGTCTGGCGAACATTAGAATTGTCTTCTTACAATAGAAGCGTCATCATGGTGACTTGTGCAGAGAAGATTACATTTGGTTGTAATAGATGAAAATATAGTCGAATCAACAGATCGGTGTGCGCGTGGCTAAAGTGTAGAACGCAGTCATCTGTTGAAAAGACTAATAGTTGAAATAGTTTGTCCTACAGAGTTAATGATGCGTGGTCAATAAACAGGTAATCACGTGCACTGATCGGGAATAAGTAGTTAAGGTGTGGTAAATGGACTTTGTTTTTTGTATTTATTAGTGCTGGTCATTCCCACTTACCTAACATCAAAAGTATTAAAAAGCAGACTTCATCAGTAATAATAATAGCAACGGCGGTGCCAGTAGTCACTGGAGGATTTGAAGTTGCTATCAAATAAACACATTAATGATAGAGGAAAATGCATAAAATCGCACTAGATGGTCAGTGCACATGTGTAGAAAATTTGAAAGGTTTGGGGATTCAACAACTTAGTCTGGCACAAGGTGCCCAATAAAGATGAAGAGCGAGCAGATCTATAAGAAAAAATTATTAACCATCTCTTTGCGTCAGATGTCCCTATAGAAGGTTTTAGAAAATTTAATCAGCTTGTTGGATTAGAAACGCATGAGAATAAAATTAGACAGATCCCAGTTAAATTGAATAAACAAGAACGACGAACGATGTTATTTGATGAACTAAAGGCATTCAGTGGAAATATCGCGTGTCAATTAATAATTATGATTCTTGCTGGATTTAATATAAAGTCCATAACAAGTCGTAAAATATGAAATGAAATATTAACAATATGAATAACATTCTTTGTGACTTTGAAACAGGTCACGCAATTAAGAGCAAAAGATCATGAATAAGAAAAAGAAAATTTGTTAGCGGATGCCACTGTTTGGGAAGAATGAATGTTAAAATTGAAAGAAAGAGAAAAGCTGGGGAATATAAATCTTGAGGGAGAAGTGAAAACCGGATCATGAAGGTGTTGCAAGGCCGAGTGGCAAGTGAATCGTCGGTCGGATGGCAGGCCAACCTTATCGGCTTGGAGGCTAAGATCGGCGGTGTAGTATTTGTGCACTATTTGATATCCACTTTTGATCTCCCCGATGTCCTGCTGAACGATACTCTTCGATGAGATCCCGCTTTCCGTGGTCGATCCACCACTGAAGTTTGTATCGTCTCACCGACTTGGCCCTATTTAGGGAGGAGGTTTCCATCTGCGAGTTGGAATATCTCCGATGATTCACCCGAATCGTTGAAGTAGACAGCCAGGTGGCAACCATTCCAGCCTCCTGTCGCTAACACGTTCCTGCCGGTTCCGTCATCCGCGGACCCCACGACCGAGTTCTCGGGAGAGACTCTAGCAAACTGTCCTTGTTAGGGCAAGACACAAAAAGGCCTTATTCTTTCCGCACAGCAAAACTTTGTTGTTCTGAAGCCATTTTTCGTTCTATCTGTCCTGTTTTCCTGAACTCGAAGCCCGACCTGCCATCCGACCGACGACCAACTTGCCAACCAATGACTTCCCAGGTTACCAGACAACAATACTAAAATCCAGGCATTCCTCCTGGAACAATCCTTTTCTGTTTTGTTATAAAAACGCACATCGTTGTGGTGTAATAAAAATGACGTTTCTGTTAAATATAAACTTGTACCTTTGTCTCCTCATTGTCTTGTGTGTTCACACCTTTCTTTAGTACAAACCAACTTGTGGGATCGACATTCTTATCAGTCCTAAAACAAAGGTGACACTTGCACCTACCATTGAAACTGTCACGAAGAGTTTTGCAAAAAAATTGAAAGATTTGGAAATCCGAGGAAGAATAAAAAAATATCCAGACAACAATATTTCGAAAATCGGCAAGAATCTTAAAGCGTGTGCTAGATTAATGAAAAGACTTGCTGTCACTTGATTTCTATTGAAATCCATCGATGTCTGTTGATGTAAAATCCCAGTGAGCCCGAATAATAGTAATTTACAGTTTGAAAGGTTCATGAATGGCATTGCGGTAAGTTTACTGCAATTGTTTAAAGGTTTATTGAATTTCCCACGTTCGAAAAGACTTTTGTGATTAGAAGATATGAATAAAACATATTCAATGAACTGGCAATAAACAAGTAAAATCTCGATGTCACGAATCTACAAGCAAATCCTCCTGTTTACAATACAATAAACAAGTGGAGAACACAGTCGAATCTAAACTCTATACTTGTCGTAGGTGACAAGTTTAGAGACCATCAGTACAATGAACAGGCATTGTTTGATATTAAAATCGATGGTAAAAATTTCAGTACAATAAAGCACATTTATGGATGATATTGTTATTGAGTATATATCTGAGTTTAGTTAGTTTGGCAAAGGCTTTGAATTGAGGGATAGGAAGCGTGTGTTGCGCTGGACATCCACGTAAAGAGGGCTTGCTTGTCTGGCTGTCTTGAATATTAACGTTGAAAATACTGGCTTTTAATTTGGCTCGTTCGTTGACCGCTGTCGCTACTGATAACGCGTAGATATTTCAGATCCAAAGTAGGCCCTTATACATACTTTCTAAAATTCGCTTCGTTTGATATAAGATCAAAGACAGCAGAAAAATTGTGTGGAGAACTAATCGGTTGCCAGGTCTGTCCCCTATTTAATATATATTGTACATGATGGAACGACGCTTATTGAACATACTCCCCTTGTAGGATTATATCAATAGGTACAAGAGACATGGAATAATATATAGCAGAATGGTAGTAACTACTGGTATGATTGTATGCATGGTTTAAAATATGTCAGCTGTACAAACAAAAATCGACTGTAAGTTTATTTACAGAATATTGCTATTAAAACGCTATTGTTGGAATAAGGTTGGAAAACCCAACGTGAGTATACAACGAATGCATATCCAATTTGATGCAGTCTTCCATCCAATATAATATCCTTAGTACAAACCATTTGGTTACCTCTCGACAGTTTTAAGCGTCTGTTGTCTATATATATATATATATATATATATATATATATATATATATATATATATATATATATATATATATATATATTGTGATTCGCATCGGCGACTACACATGGTGGGCTAAGCATTTTTACAATATTATTATCTGCAAGTAAGCTTTTAGCTCGTCCGAGTTGAATTACTTGATAGTCGACAAGAAAGAGACCAACCAGCATCCCACAATATCAAGGAATCGTTAAGAATTTCATCGTGAACAAAATATACACAAATCACCTTACCCGGACATTCAACCAATTCCAAGGCGTAATTTCCAGCATTGAGGGAGATCTTATGTGTTAAACTTATTTAGTGAAAATATACTGGTATATATATATATATATATATATATATATATATATATATATATATATATATATATATATATATATATATATATATATATGTGTGTGTGTATATATATATATATATATATATATGTTTGTGTATGTGCGTGTGTGTCTGTGTGTCTCTGTGTGTATGTGCATGATAAAAATATTGCTTTAAGGTATGCTATATTTATCGGTTAAAGTGGTCAATATCAGGGATAGAGCGCATATTAATATAAAAGTGGACAATGAGGTCAAGAGCCAGCGGCGACCGTCTGTTTCATGCTAAAACACTGACGATTGCATTTAAGCATGAAACAGACTGTCGCCGTTGGCTTTCGACCTCAGTGTCCACTTGCATATATATATCATATATATATACATATATATACATATATTGTCCAATTCAATATATATACATATATATATATATATATATATATATATATATATATATATATATATGAAGAAATATAGTCTTAAAGTGTGTTATATGTATGGGATAAAGTGCTCAATATCAGAGATAGAGCGTGTGTAAATATAAAAGTGAACATAGAAGTCAATACTTAGAGGCGACAGACTGTTTCATGCTAGACGCAATCGTCAGGACGATTGCGTCTAGCATGAAAGAGACTGTTGCCTCTAAATGTTGACTTCTATGTTCACTTACATATAAATATATATATATATATATATATATATATATATATATATATATATATAAATATAAAAGTGATCGTCTGTACTCTGTGTGTTGACGTCAATTTCACTTTTATATTTATATTTACATACACTCTATCTCTGATATTGAGCACTTTATTCCGTAAATATAGCACACCGTAAAACTTTCTTCTTCATATATATATATATATATATATATATATATATATATATATATATATATGAGTTAATGATCAATTGCAAGTCAATTATGGATCGGAATCCGACAGGTTGATAAAATAAAGAACACAAATAGGAAGCGTATAACAATCTAACACGTTCCACTTTTATTAAGGCTTCGTCAGAGATTGAGATAACAGACTTTGAAATTTTCAATTATGTTTGCGCCAGTTCTCATGGTTCAGACACATATCACGTGAATTGAAACCGTAGATAATTCGATGTATATGTAAGTTTAAATAAGATTCTTGTATGCCTAAGTGGGCATCGGATAGTAATGTGTTTTGGTAATTGTGTATGTGTGTCTGTCTCCTGAGAGTTAGTTCTTATGTCTTCAACTTTGTTCGGTCAGCCCTCTCAGCAGAGTGTCACATGGTTCTAATTTATGCCTTATGTATTAGATAGCTACAAGTTAGATTTTTTAAGAATGGATTCAAAGAAAGATGGCGATGTAATGTAATGTTTTAGGCGTGTGTCTATAGTTGATAATAATGTTATTATTAAGTTTTCAAGGAATTTTCTCCTCAAAGAATGATGTTCTCTTTTTAATTAGGGTGCCAATGGAGAAATCAATACGTCCAGCATCATTTCAATTCATAACAATAGAGTTAAATCGTTTGTCCAAACATAAGTCTCTCTTGTTTTCGTAGATGCGGGCTTTTAGATCACGCGATGTCTCTCCCACATAAACATAATTGAAAATACCAGTTTGTGTTTTTTTTCTCTTTTCTCTCAATCCCTGCTGAAGCTTTAATAAAAGTGAAACATGTTAAATTGATATACATTTCCTATTCGTTCTTTATTATATATATATATATATATATATATATATATATATATATATATATATATATATATATATGTATATATATATAAATTATTAAATATCTCGCCCAACTGCTTGCTTATCAGATCTTTCAGAATTACAAAAGATAAATTGACGCCGAAACAACAAATTAATGACTTCATACATTTTCGCTGATCATTTTAATAGAAAATATTTCAAAATGAATAAAATGATCGGCTATGTCCAAACAAATAAATATTACTCGATGATATTTAAATACAATGGATACAAAAAACTCCTGAAGAATGAACAAATTGCTTAGATAAATGCTGTAAAGTCAAAAGTGCTAGTTCGAATCATGGGCAGAAAAATGAATAAGATGTGACGATTCAAAAATATGATGATTAACTGATATATTTAAAAAGTTTCCTATAAGTGGAAACAGTTACACGAGAAAAATTTTTATTTTAGGGAAAACAGCTTAGGAACAGAAAAAGACGGCTGTAAGTTTTTCATTGGAGGAAAATAGTCGAAAATAAATGAATAAAAATATAGCAACTGCTTTTTAATGGCAAATAAAACAGGAATTGAAAAGAAATCAAATATTTAATTGTCGACGAAATGACAATGAACGTTGATGATGATGCTCGCGCTCGAGTGTGTGTGTGTGTGTGTGTGTGTGTGTGTGTGTGTTTGTGTGTGTGTGTGTCTTGAATCTAATAAAAGTGTCTTGCACTTATTGTCAGTGTAGGTAAAAGCCTTCTTTGGTATAATTTGACTGCAGAAGCGAACGGCCGAGGGGTTGGTAAATGGCCTTCGACTGCGCACGCCCCTCTCTGATGTGTGGGCTAACCCGGCCTGCGTTGTCAACTCATTGATCAAAAGTATTATGTATTCATCGATTCCAATAAACGTCGTTCATTGTTTGAACATAGAAATAGAGAGTTATTGACAGATTAGTGCGCACTTATTTGTGTTGACACATGAAAGAAGTGAAGGAAGCAAACAGTAACAGAGAAACAGTTGAAGATTCGGGGACGACAGGACGTTTGTGTTTTGCATTTGTTCGTGTTTTGAGCCTTTGTATTTTAAGTACATGTATGAATCTAGTTTTACGCACATGCGCACGCTGACGTTGTCAATGCACACACACATACACACACACACATGTATACGCAATTATAAGTTAACCATTATGACCAGCAATAAGTGGTAAGAATGACAGTTACTGTCTCGTAACAACTGCGTATATCTTTATCAGAAATATATAAGCCAATAAGCTGGCCCCGAGTACTTTCATTCTGATGTACTGAATGTTGTTGTTATGGGTATGTAGAAAGATTTGAGTGATTTTGAAAAAGTTCAAATCGCTATCACCAGAAGACATTTTCAAAATGACACGCTTATTAGGTGCTCACGATTAGCTGTGGTGAGTTCTTCTTGTCTATGGTCCGATGTTTGTAAAACCGCTAACAGCCGACAATGCAATGTGCGACCGAGAATTACCGATGTGAAAAATGAAAAAATGTTTTCTTGTTAAGTATGAACCAACAGAAGTGATACTGTGGCACGAATTGCAGGTATCTTTTACGAAGATAAAAGAAGAATGCGTCACAACATATATTAAATTAATTCATATAGAGTTATGTAGTCAAAGGCCAGTCAGAATATCCATACTAGCCAATATCCATCGCGAGCATTAAAAATGAAAAAGTTAGTTTCAACTAATGAATCCTATTTTTTCCTAAGTAGACAACGGGGTACATGTGCATCATTATCGTAGAGAAGCGTTCGCACAAGGAGGCATTGTCGGTATGCAACTCATTGGGTGTAACCTGTTGCTGGAAAACACTGGATCCTATCATTCATGTGAAAGGCACATTGATGTATATCACCCAACAGGGTACAGACTTGAATGACAACAGATATCTCTCTAGCCACTAAACAAGTCAGATTTCGATCTCACTAAGCTCTTATACCAACAATTCCACTCTTCAATATTTTCACCATGTAACCTGCAGCAGATAAAGGACTTGTTAATATTCTGGCAGCAGATGAGAGAGCGAGCATTCAGAGATATTGTAGAATATATGCCTGATGGGCCAAAATTTGTTTTGTGAATACATGGAGGGCAATCATTTTATTTTACAGGTAATAGGTAAATTTTTGGCTCACTATTACATATATATATATATATATATATATATATATATATATATATATATATATATATATATATATACATACAGATGAGCTAACGATTTATGAAATGAAATATTATAAATATGCAACATAATTAGCAACTTTTGTTTATATCTAAGTTTCTTTATTTTTGTTAATGAAACCTGTAATACTGAATATTATTCTTATAATTATTTGATTCTGTGTTTTTCAGTTAAAAGTGATTTGTTATTTAATCGAGATTTGTTAACATCTGATTTTTACATGGCAATTATATCTTTGTTTAGCCAAAGATTAATGACCCAACTTGCTGAATGTTTTGAATAAATGTCTTTATCTTATTAATGAAGTCAGGTGTAGTCTCCAGGCCATGTTTTTCCTTAAATGACGATACGTTCTTTATTACTGATTTGTCTAATTCATTGTTCGTTTGAGACTTTTTCTCTTCTTTTTTTAGTTCGGTTGTGGTCAACGAGCGCTCTTCTTTTCTCTCTTTATAGCTCCTTATTGGAACACAATATTTTAACAACAAAATGTATGGCTTTATCGAACTTGTCCCTATTCGTACATGCAAGCGGAACTTGTAAAATTAAAAATCGTTTGCATGAATTTGTGTTGATCCATTTAACTTTTTATCTCTTGAGCTGGTTTATCTGAGAATCACGGGTAAAATATTAAAAATTTATCTCCCGTAGAGCTTATCGGAATTGATCGGATATAAGGTATTCAATCTCAATCCCAGTGAAATAATAAAATCCATAGGAAGTTTCTTATAGTAAAAATGGGCCCATCATTATAGTGTAATAGTTAGCAAGCTGAACTTGTAGATCAGCATTAGCGAGTTCGATCCTCATTGGTTGCTCCATAATATTGACCTGACTTATTAAATAACAACTGACATTAAAAATTATTCGGGCCTTTTCATACGTGCATATTCAGTAATTCTTGAGTATTGTGCAATAGAAAAATATATTGCGGGCATTCATGGATTATCAAGTACGCTGTGTGCATGAAGAAGACTCGAAAACACACCAAACGAAACGATTTAATTAAAGCAGGAAAGAGAATGCTAATCATACTTTACAATAAAATAAGAGAGGGAAGACCTACCGACCTAAACGAAGTAACTGTAACGGAAAAGATAAAGATATGAGTACACCTAATTCAATTGCTTCATTCATAATCTAGGTTATCTAATTTTCCTCAATAGTATAGTGCCTACCTAGGAAAGGGCAGATAAATTTTTCCACCTTGTTTACTCTCCACTATGAATAGATTGCGAGTGCTAGTGAATTTCATCTGGTCCCCGGGAAGGTTACACATGAGTCAGACGTTCAGTGGCTCTGTTGATTGACTTTCCATTACAAAAGAAAGGAACGAGGGCACAGCGGCTGATTCTTCAGGATAAAATAACAAAGACGATGAAACTATTCCGCATGAAAAAGACTAGCTGAAAAACAACCCGTAGGTAAATCATTAAGTCCGTAGCAAAATCATGAAGAAAGTATTTAGTTTTCACAGCAAATAATTTTTCAATATAACCTTCTTCCTTGTCAATGCACTTAATTCATTTGTAAATAGTAATTACTTATATGAACAGTATACAATGTAAATTTCAAATAAAAATTAATCTAATAACTAAGGGTCAAACCCTAGATTAGTTTAGAATATTTTCTATCATAAGCAATTCCCTCTGAAAGCTTTCCACAACTAAATAAAGGAAAAGAAAGAAGACTGTGTTGCGCCATTTTTTTCAATTTTTACCTAGACTTGAACTCTGGTCTCTGATTTCCGTGGATAATACGCAAATATTCAATCTCCAAAAGACTAGCTGAAAAACAATTTATTTCAATCTGTTCCGTGATGATTGAAAAATGCACTGATCTAAATTCTGGAATAAAAGTATTGACTGAAATTAGCGAAAGAACAAATTGTGGAACAATTTGTTTTCCATATTTGTGATTTATGTTTGTTCTTCTAAGATTTTTATAACAAAATTTGGCTTTATATTAATTGAAAAATTTGGATATATGGACTTTCTCGGTGGCTAATATATATTGGTGTCCCAATAATGACTAATATCCATATACTTGTAAAATCTAAAACATATACATGATCTATATAACTATAAAGTAATAGACAGAATATAAGATATTGTATCTATAAAAATGTAGATGTATTTCCTGATCTTTTCCTTAGAAACAGCTTAAGTATAATGTTATGACTTGTCTGTCCCATCACCAGGCCGCCTGACTTGCTTTGTCGTTCGAAAACAAAAACAGTATGAAATTGGTTAAGACTGGGAAATCCACTATTTCCAATTAATAACAAAAATGTAACTGCATTCTTTCTTTTAATTTTTTAAGTTTTGAGAGGAATCGTTTCATTTCTACACACATTGCATTGTCGGATTGGTGTTTTCATTTTAATTGAACTTCCTTGATTGTGTTTTATTCGGTGATATTTAGAAACAGCATAGTTTAAATGTCAATTTGATTTTTCAATTGAAAGTGAAAGTCAAAATAACTAGTTATCAAGCAACAGAATTTGAAAAATAAATAAAGGAAAAATGTTTATAATGAGAGAAAAAACATAAACTTTGTCTAAACAGAGAAAAACTTACCACAACAAAAGTAAAAGTGAGTCGTTAAGTCTAACCTGAATATGGAAGTTGTTGAAATATAAGTCAGAAGTTTATCGGGTTAGTAAAGAATATCATAGTACCTTGCAGCAATAAATAAGGGAGATACTTGTTTTAGTAAACATTTTGTTTGAGAATCATGGATAAGCACATAAAAAATGAAGTGAAATACATAGAATGATGGAGACAAATTTTGTTAAAGTGATTTGACCAAATACTTTCTATAATTTGGGTTTCAGTTAATTATAAATTTGAAATATAACGACTGACCGCTCGTATTGAATATCCCCGTCTGTTATGAGGGTTAACTAATCCCTGTTGCAGACGCTTGCTCAGGTACATTTGTATTTGTTTAACGCCCACAAAGCCCACTTGTAGTTTATACTTCAAATATGCGGGCCTTAGTTACAGTTTTTGGAAGAGAGGACATCATCAGCAGTTTGAACGAGACAAGCACGCTCAAACTTTCGGTCACAATGACGTGATAATTTGTGTAACCACAACCATTGATGGAACTTTTCCGTCTACCCAATTTGAATCAACCTGCAGTATGGTTTCAGGCACTTTCCAAAGGTACTGCACACTGGGATCGCCTCCCCATGCCGATATTGTCAAGAAGTAACCATTCCCGACAAATCGACCATGTTGAGATTTGAAACCGGATCTCATATATATTGTGTGTGTGTGTATATGAAAACAAATTCTATAAGGTACAAACAAATAAATGGCCGCTTTTAAGTACAAATTTTTAAAAATCGACCCAAACAAAACTTTATTAGTCAAAGTAAGCACAACTAGAAAAGTACAACACAAATAAAATATATAAACAAATATATCAATAAATTTAAAACAAAAAAACACAATCTAACGCCCCGACTATAAATTACAGAAAAATAATTGGATACAACAACTTTTCTTCTTTCCTGATTTTCTGTAATACAATAGTGGTCTACATTTACAGCCCGCTAAGGGAATAGTGAAATATGGTCTGATTATTGCTTGAGGCTTATGTTCAGAGTTTTTATCTATATACCCTTTATCTTTGATATTGATTACTCTTGCCCCATAAGCCTAACAAACTTTATACAATATATATATACTCGTCGATACTGCTTAATGTTGTAAGACATTCAAGGGATATTTACTTTAATTATTAACAATGATTAAAAGCGCTGAAGAAGGCTACAGGAGTAGCCGAAAATTTTGTAATTTACCAAACCTCCCATGTCAAGTAAATAAAAGACAAAAAAATATACAAAGAATATCTTGATCACTTTACTTTCTATATATATATATATATATATATATATATATATATATATATATATATATATATATATATATATATGCATGGAATCGAGGAACATAGGATAATACATTGGTCAAAACAATGTGACTAAAACAAGAAAGGCAAGGATTTACGTCTCTCATAAATTCATCTGAATTTCTTTAAAAATTTGGTTCTTAGGAAAACAAATTTGATGTTAGTTGACAAAATCGGTACTTGAGAATTATTTTTCATCTTTACTAATCTTTACTTAGTCTGGAATCAGTGAAGAAAATCGGAAACTAAGAAGCGTCGTGTCCTTATCCATTTGTACATGGTCAATTGGTCTGCTCTGAAAATCAGCACTAAAATCTTGACTTTAAAACTAGGCATGAACGATGACATCTAATATTGGGGAACATATTTAGTTATTAGGCAGGTAATTTGAATTTTATTCTTTATGAAATCAGAATTCAAAGATGTGATACAAAATTAGTAGCTAATCTACCGTCACCATCCACTTTTCAAAGTTCCACATCACAGCTTTATTAATTGATCGATCTCTGACGATCAAATAGAGGCGCATTTCAAATATGAAATTTAGGCTCATTTTAAAACTTTATCAACTACATTATAACACCAAACTGAACTTTATTTCCGATTGGAAAAGTGCAATAAAAATTAAAAAGTTGTTTCATTCGTTAACTTTAAATTATTATTATTAAACTTTGTGGATGAAAAGGAGAACAATATGAGAAAAGGGCATAGAAAAGCCTGAATGAGTGGAATCAAGAGAGAAAGAGGCGAAAACGAAATGGCGTCCTCTTCATGAAAAGGTAATAAAATGATGAGAGGAAAAACGAAAGAGGAACAGATGATTAAAGTTGACAGCATATCGGAAACAAAGAAGAAAAAATTAAACCAAAAATTTCATCTTTTGAATAGAAGAAGAAGAAGAAGAAGAAGAAGAAGAAGAAGAAGAAGAAGAAGAAGAAGAAGAAGAAGAAGAAAGTGATTAATCGACGCTCAAGTCAACAATGAATACAACTGAATGACAACAAAAAACATTAAAAAATTTCTTTTCCGTCTCGCCTCAAATAATAATGATCGGAAAGATACAAAGTTTAAAGAGAATTCTTCCTTTACACTCTCGCCATTTTGCCAAGTTAATGAGAGAGAGAGAGAGGAGAGAGAGACAGAGAGAGAGGGAGGGAGGGAGGGAGGGAGGGAGGGAGGGAAGGAGAGAGAGACAAAGAGAAAAAGGAGAGAGATAGAGAATACTGAAAAAAGAAAATAAAACTTGTGGAAGGGAAGTTCGGAAGCCGCAATAAACAAATAAAAATATCAGAAAGATGGGGGAAATGAATATATGGAGGGGGCTGTCGACCGTAAAAGCTCCGGTCGAGCTGCCCATGATTGTAATAGAGCCTGAATATAACACAAAAGAAAGAGAAATAATAATAGTAATAAAATATATTGATAAAAATTAGGAGAGAGGATAAAAATTTATCAGAGATATTTTTTAAGGGTGGAGTTTCTTTGAGGAGCGCAGAGTTCGAATCTAAGTGGGAGTAATTTAATGAGGAAAGGAAGTAGCCTGGAGGAAGAAAGAAATAAGGAGAAAAAGACGCGAAATAGCTTCACCAATTGTCGCTCGAGTTACTTCAAAGGTGTGGACAACAGGCGTACGATTTTGCGTAAGAGAGAGAGAGAGAGAGAGAGAGAGAGAGAGAGAGAGAGAGAGAGATGTAGGAAAGGAGTAAAATATTAGAAAAGAAATAAGGAAAGAAAAAGATAGATAAGACCTAAATTAGGGGCGAAAGAAGGGATTCATTTTTCGTTCGTTCGTTGGTTGACGACGGCGGGCGATGTGCCCCCACTACCACCTCATCGTCATCATTGTCGCCGTGGAACGGTGGGCCGGACGCCTCACAAAAGAAATAAAGAAACAAGCGAATCAAATAAAAGTGTCTTTAGAGGATAACAATAACAATTGCATTACTGTTATGAGCTCAGCCTCCCGTAATCATATGCATATATTTTGCTCGAATCAGAAACTTTGGGGGCAAGTGACGGGGGTTAGGCGATCGGCAATTGCTCCGTGATTTTGTTGCAATTATTGACCAGCAACGGGGAACTCTGAGAAAAGTTAAGAGCCTCATATAAATTGCCCTTACAATCGGCTAAGGTCTGTCATTCGTCGGCCGCCTTTATATACGTCAAGAATCTAATGAGAATTTAGTCAGATCACCAACATCAGCAGTTCAACAACCCCTTCTTTTAACAAATCGACCTCATCACGAATCTGAAATAGTTTTCCAATACGATATATTTAGTTTAATATTCTCATCTCTTGCAAGAGCCGTTTGTTGAATTTAGAAATGTAATAACCTGATCGTCGCTTATAAATATAGACGCTACTCTATGAGATGTATTGAGCCAGCGGAGCACATTTTGATCTCTATCATTTACTTATATTAATAACTTATAATCAGTGAAACGAATCTAATTTTTATTTGATTTCACTTAAGTCCAATTTCATCAAAACTATTTAAAAACAAACGTATTTAGGGCTGATTCGCCATTTAATAGAATTTTTACGCCGTGGCCTTTGAAAAGACTGTGATATTTCTAACAGTTACCGCATTACATTATTTAATCTCCCTAAAAATAGAAAGACCGGCGTGTCTATTTTATACTTTTGAAGTATTTTCTAGCCACAGGTTTTTAAAAAAATATTATCTCATTTATGATAATAATAATAATTAATATTTATTTAATTAATTAATTTATATAAAGTATATTTATATTTAAATATATATTTATATTTTTCTATATATTCATATTAAGACTGTGCAATAGCAAATTCAAATTCAGAGGTGGCCATCTCAACCGTAAACACGGCCATTTTCAAGATGTCCCGTTCTTTTTTGGTAGATTCGTTGATTTTAAAAAAACCGAAAGAGAATGGGACAAATGGCCAGTCAAATGACCACAACCACCACCAGACACACCATCCGACTCATTCCAATCGAAGTACATCTCCGCCTGGTTGCCCTACACGTCTTCATCCATCCGTGACTGCCCAGTCCCTAGGTTGCTACCCGAGACACCCTTCCGATGTTCTCGGCTTTTGTTGTCCCCTGTGTATCCACACACCTCATCATTCGGTCAGCCAAGTTCTCTCAGGACATTCAACTGGTCTGACCAGTGTGAAACCTCTTGGAGCAGTGGTGACATCTACAGCAAGCTTGGCTGCCAATATTCCACCAGGTTTGTCATCTCAACATCGCCAGATGGATATCCTCTCCACCCCGTTGCCTCATTTCCAGCAGACTTCCACTGTACCAACTTTTCGAAACTCTGAGCCACGTCCAATTCGATACATGAGCTTAGGTGAGTTTTCAATGTTTTCTTTAAAATTTTAAACATCCAATTATAAAAGAGGGGACAAAATCATTACAAACCTAAAAGTGATAAAATTAGAGACTTTCTTTTATTATTATTAATAGAATTATTTAGTCTTTTATTTTGATCAATAAATTTCAACCTATGTATTTTCCGGCTATTATCAGGTTTAGGTTGTATTGAGTTATCATCCAGAATGTTTTTACATTCTTAGTTAAATCATTGTCAAATTTCACCTTAAAGTAGCCATAAACATTCAAAAGTGCTTCGGTCCAATTATTTAGATTTTAAAACAAGTCTCTAACTTTATAGGAAAACATACATAGATACTGCACAGAAACCACTTTCGGTATCTATTTACTTAAATATAAAGCGATATATAATGCGATTTTGGTTTTATGCGACTAGGATTATACACAAAAGTAATCTGTAGCAGAAATTTTAGCTTGTTACAAAAAAAACTATGTCAAGTCTGAGAATTTACCAATATATTTCGTTAGTGATTACTGCAGACAGAATTTTTGCAAAGGCTAAAACAATCATTAGATTAAACAAAACTTTAAAAATGAAAACAAAAGTTAAGAAAGAAATTCACATTCAAGTCGATCTGGTCAAGAATAAATCGTGTATGGCTTTTCTATTTACATGGAGCTGGGCAACTGTTCGCAGATGTTATTTCCTTGATATAACTGTCAAAATGTTATTCATGTATAATGAGACATTTCATTCTGACTTTTGATATTAATCCTAAGTTGAATTTTCGATAACCGAGTGTGTATATTCTCATGTGTTGAGAGTTGATTACTTCTGATAATGTTCGCTATTGTCCGCTTTTCTGGCTCAAGTGATATTTAAGTTGTAGGTTTCTTGTGTTCTTTCTATTATGTTCATGTCAGTTTCATTTCAGTTTCTTGTTGTATTGATAATTATAACAGTTATTGTTGTTGCTTATGATGGGGTGGGAAAAGTCCTTCAGAAATAAGAGGGCGTGGTTAATTTAGAATCAACAGCCACGAATTAGAAACGGTTGTGATCCATGGGCGGAACTTGTGTGAGAAATAAAGACGCGGATGAGTTGATGGTGTTGGGCTGTTGAAAACGTTGATGAGAAATGAAACCGATGACCATGCAATGCTTCAGGTAGAGATTTCAAAATAGAATCCCACGCGCGCTCACACAAATATAGGTACTGCAGAATCTTTATTATTAACATGATAACAAAAGGAATAATTAAAATGGCATCAGAGTGCGCGCTAACATTAAGCACAAGCTACTGATGAAAAACAATGTTAGTATCGTAAATTCGATATTTACTGTGTACTTTTTATGAATTCTCGTCTGACGAAATAATCTCAATAAATAGTAAAGTTTAGAAAATGCATTAAGCTAACACGCAGTTTCTACCATATCCTTCGAATTATCTCCTTTCAGCTAGCACACTGCCTTATGAAAAGTACTGTCCACAAAAACTGTTGTCAAAATTACGTACTATATTCAAGTTGCACACTGTCCAAATTCCTCAATTTTGGACAGCAGCTCGTAAGTTCAGTGATAAAAAACAAACATTGCTTGCTTTGTACATAAATAATTATTAAAATCTTTCCCATATAGTATGGGATAAAATTCCAAGTAATAATTTGAATTTAGAGTTATAAATATTTTTTTAAAATAAAAGCATTTAAAAAAAACTATTTCAAAGACCCATTTTTTCACCTTGAAAATCTGCAACAGATCAGCTGCCCGGTAGAGAAAAATTTCGTCATCTAATTTATTTCTCCTGCTACTGCTTTTCTCTTCTGTCTATTTTCCCCTTCTTTCTCATCATTTCCTCTTGTTACTACCCGCATCAGCCACCAGAACAACGCTGTTTTCCTCCTCTCATTGACACACTCGCTCTCCTATTGTCATCGTGATTTGTAGTTGTTGCAATGTGACATTTATTTCAAGCAATCAATTAGTTCAAGTGTGGCCGGTGCACCGAAACCGAGGTGCCGTCGGCCGAGAAGAGAAGTTAGGTAAATCGGAGCAAATGATAATTGACTGCGGTTGTGCGTCAGTGTGTGTGTCTGCGTGAAAATCTTTGTTTGTCCGTAGATGTGAGACGATATCTTACCTGTTCCGTCAGATGCGTTTAAAAACTTGCTCATGCACATGATTTTTGTTTAGAGCAGAAAGGCCAGCACAGAAAAACTATTTTGATTTGTGAGTATAGCAGATAGCGTTAGTCAGTCTGTTGAAGACGGTTGTATCTAGGAATATGTATGAGCCATTTTGCAATAAAAAAATACGGCTTCAAAAAACACCCTTTGTGTCATATGCTAAGTTGAGATGTGGTAGGCTAATGTTTTCTCAGACAATGTATAGACACCCAGTAATTGCATTTACTGTAGTATTATTGAATAAAATATTAATTAGTGAGAAAACAGAATATCATTAAGGTGACGCTGGGATACAGTTATTATTATTATTATTTAGATGGCTATAAGAGGAGAGCATTTGTTTTCACACTGTAAATAACTGTTCTTAACTTTTGTATCAAATGTTATATTATAATATAGCCAATATTTCAATAACATTAAATATTTATCGGTAAATATACCAAATACATTTTTGTTAATGTTCTCTGTTGCAATGGGTGGGTATTATATGCTGTGGATTTTATACGCTATCAAATACGCTAGATGAAGTGTATAGCAAATGATTGTATTTGTGCGTGTGCTTGTGCGTGTCTGTATTTGTGTGAGTGTGCGTGTCTGTGTTTGTGTGGGTGTGCGTGTCTGTGTTTGTGTGGGTGTGCGTGTGGAAGTGTGTGTGTGGAAGGGTGTGGGTGTCTTGGTTAGTATATAATTTGAAATGTACAAAGAGATGGTTAATACAACACATGATCAAACGAGAAGTAGAAATTGAGAGTAAAAGGATTGTGTTTCATCGAGCTTTCACATGAGACGTTCGTGCCTGCCTTGAAAATTAGCATTTGAAATCGAAATCTTTGTTCTTACTCGGGTTCAGACATCGACCACAGATCTCTTTTTAAGTCCCATTTCTCTTTAGCAAACATGGCCTATTTTTTAAATATCTACAAGCTGTGTATTATCAGTACTTTCTTAGTTGCCTTCTCCAAGGTTTCGTATTCAAAGTTCCCGTTCAACTCAACTGGTTATCAACCAATTTATCCAGCGTATATAAGTTGCAGATATAAGCGGACAGATTCATTTTTTTTACGCTGATAGCAGTGGATAAAATGTAACTATATCTGCCAACAACAGGCCACCTGTTGTTTAAACTGATTCTAATATTTTCGAATTGAGAGAATTTTGTTAAAAAATGCAGGAGAAAGCGGTCGATAGTTAAAATCTGTTTTCTGTTATTTATAATATTTATTAAGTAGATGTTTTAATAAATTCATTGACTGTATTTAGCAATATTTACTCTCACACAAAGAATAAATATTTAGCAGAAGTGTGAGTAGAACTTTGTTTGTGAAAACTAGGACAACCTTTCAGCACGGAGCTTTGTGTTGGAACTGGGATCAAATAAATGTGAATTAAGGGAGGAAAACAGTTCCAGTTGTCAATGGAACGTTAGGAAGTATAAAGATTGGATTTAACAATCATATTGGGGAGAACATAAGTCGTCTATACATTAGAGAACTTAGGAACTTCTTTAGGAAATGCTTCTAGATTTGAGATTCTGTAGCTTTCTAACCGACGTGATAATTAAAGCAAAATAAACAAATCAATAATAATGATAATGTAAAGAAATCTCTTGTATAATTATTTAAAAAAAAACCCCAAAAACAGTAAGCATTCTTGGCTTTACGTCGCACAAAGCCGAATTAATTCCAAAAATAGAATTCATTATTTTTTTCAAGAATATTCAGATTAATATTTTCTGTCGAAAACTTTCAACAATATCTGTAAAAATGACGGGGTGTCAAGATAATACATTGCAACTGAAGTTGATGACAATATTCCGAACAAATCGTTGAGTGTATCGAGTTGTGATACTGGGAACTTTTACGAATAAACCTATTCCTCTCCATACAATACGCTTCTACCCAAATATTTTGCTTAAAATCAATGTGCGTATTATACACCAGAAGTTATGATTTCAGGCTTATGGCTTCAGGTGACAAATGTGTTGACTAAATTCTTGGTTTTATTCAAAATGAAAAAGATAGCATTTGTGCTTTAAAATCTGGAAGCAAAACTTCATTGGAGGATATAGGATTACAAATCAAAAGAAAATAGATTAGTTTTTCCTAAATGAACATTGTCAGATTATGTGCCCATATTATAAGTGAGTGTGAATGATTTATAGCAGAAATATATTAGCCAAGTTCTAAAAAATAAAGAGATAAGAAATAATAATAATAATAATAATTTTAAATTATTTTCAGGGAGAAAATCAGTGGAGGCCGATGATCTTCAGAGCAGCAAAAGAATTCGCACAGCATTTACAAGCACTCAGTTATTGGAACTTGAGAGAGAGTTTGCTTCCAACATGTACCTGTCTCGTCTGCGTCGTATTGAGATTGCCACTTATCTGAATTTGTCTGAGAAGCAGGTGAAAATCTGGTTCCAGAACCGTCGGGTCAAGTACAAGAAAGAAGGTACCAATGAGCCTGGGGAAAAGTGTCGATGCTTAAGAACCTGTTCTTCACGGAACAATGTAGACCGGAAGAAAAGTAATGCAACCGGAAATGGAGACACGAACAGTGACATCATCTGCAATAAGATTTCACGAATGGATACAGACTCCCCTGAGGATGGAAGTCCTCTTTTGATAGATACAACACACCATTGTGATTCTCCATCAAGCCAAGTTGATTGAGGCGCACAAAAAAGACGTTGAATTGTCATGAAACGCTCACCTGAAAAAGAAGAGAGAACGGAAGGGAATATATATATATATATATATATATATATATATATATATATATATATATATATATATATATATAGTGGCTTAAATGACTATGTGAAAGAGATATATGATCTCTTTCTTTGTTGCATTCTTAAAGAAAATCATCTACTTTTAAGTGCAAATCAATGTCGTCAAGTCACCAAAACCGTTATTGGAAAGAGTTAAAGCTGAATGTTTAAACAGCAAACAATTACTTTGGGAAATGCTTTCCAGAGAACCGGTTGTGTCGGGCCCAGAACCTTCAGAATCATCGAAGGTTGGCCGGGCGAAATTAATTGATAGAAAACTTATCAGTAAAGTGCAAATAAGAACTATCAAAAACTGTAAAAAAACTGTCTCCAGAGAGTTGATTTCAAATATACCTTTATAAGGATTCAATCATATTTCAGAATTTAAAAAATGTGATAAAACACTGATGATGAACAATCTTAAAAAGAAACAGATTTTTATTTATTTATTTATTTATTTATTTATTCCGTGTGGCGTTTTTCTTAATAAATTTGAAAACAATATAATGTTTTGAACTGAAATAAAGAGAACTTTTCTTAAATCTGTCTAATAATAGATTATTGCAAATGCTGGGTCAATATTCTTAAATAACTAAATGTTATTCATAGAAAAAAGCTGAGTCCACCGACCAATCTACTTGAAATAGAGAAAAAATTCAAGGAAAACCTGTGTGTAAAAAAACTTTTAATATTTTATCCCATATCTTCGTTATTTTGAACACAAATTTTCAATTGACGTTTTTCGGTCTTCCTGCATTGTCTTCATTTCTGAAATGAAGTACATTCATTATTTGTTATTTTTTCGCGCGATTTTCGTCATCATTATTGCTTTTAATAGACTTTCTAAGGTAATATATTTTGAAGCCTTCGTCATGTGTATGTTGCATATGGTGGTCTTGAGAAATAATTTATTTTGAATTTTCATTTTAGTCTTTTTGACTAGAACAGTTAAAGTATTTCATATCAATACAAGGCTATTTGGAAAATGTCGGTTACAATATTATCAACACCTCTTTAAATATTGATCATCGAAAAGATCGATTACTTTATAAGAATAAGCAACGCCCTTATCATCTGTCCCCTCCTTAATATTACTGACAGTGCTTTATATTAGCTTTCATTTTGAGAAGATAAAGAACTATTAAATGATATTTAAAAATGCAACATATATTTGATGAAAGGTTGTCTCGGGTTTACTATTTACTAGTGAGTCCTATGTTTATTGGGTACACCATTGATGAAGCCTTGTACTAAACTAAGCTAAGCTTAGTCAACTACATAGACCCGTAGAAGATTGAAAAATCACCCGTAACTTTCAGGTTAAAAACACGGAAATAGAAATAAAAGTCAGAAAAGTGCGTGGAATAATGATAGATCTTAAATTAGAGTTTTGGAAAACATTTTAATCTTTTAAAATTTGAGTCAATACTGATTTCTACGTTTTATTAAAATTGAAAAGATTTGACGTGGCTATTTTTAATTCATTCATATTGAAATATGTTTTTAAGTTACAATCATTCATCTTTAGTAAAACTTATTTGACGATCAATCTAATGAGTACAAATTGGAAAATTTATTCACTAATTTTTCTTTTTCTTTAAAAATTTATTTTTATTTAGTCCTTTATATATATTCAAGAATTATTATTTCCAGTGTCATTACCTTTTGTTGTTATTTAATACGAACAAGAGCTGAATTTATACTTACTGAAGCCCAATACTATGTAAAAAATGGATACTCCTTCTTACACAGACGGTCGCACAAAGCTTGCCAAAAACAAACAAAAATAACATATCTTTTGAGGTCCCTGCGTTTGTGAGATTCTATGCTGTAGATTCTTCAATTTGTACTTGAATCTGGCACTTATTTGAGCAAAAATTCTGTTGTCAACACTAGAAGTGTCGGTTTTGTCTGTGATTCAATAAATTAAGCAAAATGTCGCTTTCTTCAAATGAGAATAAGAAAACGAGGTTTGATTTTTTTCATATGTACCATGCAAAAGCCGTTCTTTCGTGCATTTGTTCTCTCCATGCACATGTACTTATACTTGAGAGAGAATGAGGCGTTTATTACAGTGAAGTTCGATACATAGAAAATTTAATCGCATAACGAGTTCAATTAGAATTAAGTATAAATATTAATTTACCATCCCTCGTGGTTGAAGGAGTTGTTGTTCCGTCAATATCATTCGAACCCAGAAAAATGAACATTCAAATGCTGATTTCTATGGTAAGCACGACTTTCCCATTTAGAAATTTGGTGCACTGCAATCTTCCTAACGTCCATTTTGAATTTATACCACCAAAGTAAACAAAGCTGTATAAATATTCATACCGGACAATGAAAGTAGTGCGTACGTTGTAGAGCCCATTCGCTTGAATAATAAGTTTGCTTCAAACCGAATACTCAAATCATTGTTATCCTTTGCCAAGATTAATAAATATTTATTTAAACATTCAACACGCATTCAAAGAACTGTGCCAGTGCGGTCTTGTTCGCACACACTGTGCAAATACATTGACGCATTTAAATCTCATTTATAAACTATAAAGATTTAAATTATAAATGATCCAAGTGGCTTTGTGTCAATGAACATGTTTAGACAACACGTTTTCTTTTTTCGTTTTTTTTTTGTTGTTGATGTCATTAATAAGCAATATTGGAATTAATTTTGCTGTTAATTTGTTTTTTGTATCTTGATCATTTCTTATATTTTTAAAATTTTAGTTCCAATTTATTAAAAATAAGATAAATGGACTGACGGGTGTCAACTTATCATTGTTGGTGTCACCCAGAAACCGTGAACAAAAAGAAGCCTTATGATACCCACCCCCAAATTTATATGCTTTTCTATTCTGGCCATAATTCTCATTTTGATTGTTATACTCAAAAACCTTTGACCGTTCTATCTCCAGGTTTTCGCCAGGTGTTTACCTACGTACATGTTAATCATCTTGGAATTTCAAAACATATTTTATTCAACGAACAATGGTAGATTTCTCTATATCAGATCCTTAACACTGCAAAATCCTCTTACCAGAAATTGTTTATAAAAATGAAGATTTCCATTTGAAGAAGGCAAGAATGTATTAGATTTGAATGGGCCTGTTTTGTATTATAGAGTGTCGCGTTTTTCCTGATAGTCAGTATTTGAGTCAAGATAAAATCCAATGTTTCAAATGCTAATAGTCAAGAAAGACAGTTTCTGTCGATTTAGAAAATTGGCACAGCACAATCATAATAATCTTAAAAATATTTTCACCCACTCCTTACTTTTTAAGATAACTGAAACTATTATAAATCTAAACTTGTGTAAATCACTACTTTATTTTTTTATTTTTATTTCTCTAACATATTTGAAGTTGTGATGAATATATGATGACCGGCAATGGAACTGTATGTAGCTAGGGTTGCATACATCCTTTTTGTAAGAAGCTTATAGGTATTTGCGTCTGCTACCAGGATTGGAAGAAGTCACTTTGTGGACTGTTATCTGTCTTAGCCTAGTCTAGCTGTTTGACATTTTAATTTAAAATTTAGAAATGTTCCACATTAGCGATTTCAGGATAGTGATCGGAAGATTGTATTGCGTTAGCCTTCTATATAAAAAGATGACCTATTTTTTAAACCAGTATTCAATATCAGTCTTTTACTGGAACTGAAACACCGACCACAAATATTAGGGATAAATACATCACTACTTCAATTTTAGCTTCGTACGACACAAAGCCAATGCAAGAAATGATGGAGAAAAATTCTGTTGCGCCAATATTCCAAGTAAATACATCCTACCTACCTTGAAAATCATTAATGGAAATAGTGGCGTTTACCTGTGTTTGATCTCCGACCTCTTCCACTGGTTGGAAGACCACAGCTATATTAATCATCAGGCAAGTGGTTGAATTATAGCCTTTATAAATAAACTAATATGAATAAATAATAAACAACTGTCACAGATTTAACTCCAAGGAAGAGTTCAACGTTTTGGTTAACATCAGTTGAAATGATCAACAATACCGTCTTCGTAGATGTAAGTGCTTATATATTGAAAATATCTTCATTGAAAGATGAGTGGATTTGAAAGATAAGTAATTGACACAATTACACTGTCTAAATTAGTAAGACAGCATGAAAATCAATTTCAGTCATCTTTTTTTTTTCTCAGGGAGCTGTACGCCATTTTCAAGTACAAGTTAAGATTAATAGAAATCAAAACACAACTGAAAGGTTAAATGAACAGTTCTTATAAATAACAATAATAGTAAGTACACACTACATGTAGTCCTGTAGGCTCTTCAAAACGACATAAAATTGACTCACCATCCCTATACTTCCCGCTATCTAGTATTTGCTCTTTATTTTTTCTTTTATTGAATCCTCCCTGTATCCTAATCTGTGAAAAATCAAAGGTGCAACTCGCTTGAATGAACTGATATCGTCATGCCATAAATTAACCATATCTTGATGATATGAGATCAGGGAATAAGCGGGGTGAATTGCTAGTAGCATGTCAATAATCATTAACGCCTCAAGCGAAACAAGATTTTTTACCGTATTGTTCAGTTCGTCTCGAGTTTTTATGTTAAGTCATCGTAGTAAAAACAGGCAAACTTGCTTTTTTTGTCTTCATTTCGTCCGCGTCTCACCTTTGCCGTCATACATTCGTCGCGACACCTGTCCGTTAATCTATTAACAAAGACGCCCACATAGAAAAAAGAGGTTTCAACAATATCACCACGTAGATTAGATCCTTCTGTATTTGAAACCAGTCATTTATTATCTGCCCCACTGACCATGAACAATATCGCTTATTCGCACTAAATAAGTAATATTAGAAAAAGTCACTTACTACGACCCACAGTACTTCCTATCCTTTTTCTTTTAAAAAATCTTACCTCAAATCATGATCGCTTTTCTTTCTTTAATAGTTTCAGGTTTTTCTTTAAAATTTGCCAAAAAGACATGTGAAGTAAACTTGTCTCGTAAAACGACTGATGGTCGAGTAAGTTCGGACCTCATCAACTGCCTCATTTCAGTGCCAGAATCTAATAAACTTATTAAATATGAACTGAGAGCGATTGCCGTAGAATGACCGTCAGTAACTCAATCTCTCAGACCATTGTGTTAGTGATTTTGATATTTACAAAATGGTTATCTATTTTGAATTCGAACCATACTAAGCTTAGCAAATATCTATTTCTCTTACCATCATCTTGTTATTAAATTCATATTTGCTACAGGTGCAATATTTATTCAATTTTTCTACTAATTTTTATTTCAGTCTTTATTATTTGTAATTTATTCGTTCCGTTTTCAGTGAAACAATCTGTATTTAATTTCTCTTGATTGAAGTGATTTCTTAATTCGATATTAGCCATGTAACTTTATGTAAGCAACACAGTATTGGGACCCAGAAATAAATCCCCATTTGTCATAATTGATATGGAATATAGTAGCTTTAGATGGTATTACGCAGACAAAAATATCGCTTTTATACTAACCTATTATAACTGGTGTTAACATGTCAGAACATGTCACCGTTTACAGTGAGCTTGTCAACGGGAAACGACATTGCGGAGCCCCAAAGCGCAGATTTAAAGACCAACTTCCTTCAAGTCGGAATCAGCCCTAATGCCTGAGAAACAGAAGCAACCTAGCGTCTATCATGGGGAAGAGCAATCCATTTCGGTTGTTTCACTTTTGAGGGGAGGAGAAAAACTGAAGAGGAAGTAAAATGAAGGCAACGTAGTGCCCGGCAGCTCCAGTAAAAACATCACCTGCCCCTATCATGCGACCAACGCCCGACACTGCCCCATTCCCGACTTGGCCTCCTGAGCCATGTCAGGTTCAAACATTGTGGAGGCACCGGACGAACCAAACTCGGACACGAGTAGTCTCGAATATTATAATTGGTGTTAACATGCGAAGAGACATATTTACTTTCACAGGCGAAGATTCGTCAAGCAAAAATCCCATGCAACTGAGTCTTATTCACACTATATGCTTCGCCATACAAATAGCATAATAATTAATTTCTGTAATCAATTTATAATTAACTTTTAGTTGGTCCGTTGTGATTTTCGAAACCGTGACGGAACGGAAACCTGCGAACAAGTCGGAATATATATCCTACACGACGATTATAAAAAAAAATACGACGGACTAATAATCATAAGAAATTAAAACATACAAAACAGGTAAAAGTTATACCAAAGCTACATATTAATCAGACAAAAAAATCAAACGACGACCCAATTTACTTCCTTCAACCCAGTATAATCAAATAAATCACACTCTGTATCAGCCGCTTATTATCTATCAAATCTTTATGTCAGCGAACGAAAAAACATTTTAACGAAGCAAAAACCGAGTACGAAACAGCACTAAAAGATATTACACTTACCTCTTGCAGGATTAAAATTTCAGCAGAAACAGAAACATCAAATGGTTATACCAATCATATAACTAAAATATAAGCAAGGAGAGTATTAATCACACTCATCGACAAAGACTTCTTAAAATTAAGTATATTGCACAAAAGTTTAAACGGAAATGCGATAAAACTTAGCAACAGCTGAACCGAAATCACAATAAGAAAATCACCAGTATACAATAGCCACCCTCTAAACCCACCAGTAACTGAAGAAAAAATGAGTGCATGAATGCCCACTAAAATGGTAACTGCCTAAAAAATTATGTCATTTACGAAACTACAAAATAATGCAACGGAAACCCGGAAAACAATAACAGAATAACAGAAGGTCTCAGAAATAGAGGAACTAAACATAAAATAGAAAATATACAAACAGTAGTATTCTATCAAAGCATGCATATCAGCGTAAAAACATAAACCAAACACACAAAAAATAGTATGGAAAATGAGTACCGTTTATAGCAACACCTCAAAACGATGCAATCTTTGCCTAAAGGTAAAAATAGCGATAACTAACTTTCTAGAAAAAGATTTCCAAGCACATACGTGAAAACAAATTCCTCCTGTGTTACCAACAACCACATCATGACCAAAAAGACTAAATTAAGATCCCATCACTTAAATTTAATAAATTTTATTCCGAGCACCAATACACGAACGAAAAATATAGCAAACTGAAAAGTAACTAATTTAAATGATGTTATGGTCTAAGGTTAGGACCAAGGAAGAAAAACATAAGAGTAGAAATAACAAAGATATATTAAACGGAATAATAATAATACAAGATGTGGAAAGTGTGAGTATGACTGTCAGTCTAGTTTGGAGTGAACTACTATTGGCTCGACTCGATTCCGTCTCGTCTTGAGAGGCGCAGTATTCATAGTGTCAGGAAGAGTTCACTCTGTCGTTATAGGTCGAGCTTTCCTCATCTACTGGTACTTGTATGCTTCGCTCAAGTCTATCTTTGAGAAAAATTTTCCTCCGTTCAATTTTGTGAAAACTTCCTCTGGACTAGGGAGAGGATAGTGATAATCCTTAATCGCAGCATTAAATCCCGTCGAGAAATCAGCGCATACTCGTATCTCACCCGATTTCTTTTTCACGTAAACCGTAGGTGCGGTCCATTGTGTATATTCCACCTTTGTCAATATACCGGTTTTCACGAGTTTATCCAACTCTCTGTCTATTTTTTCTAATGAAGCGAAAGGTACATTTCTTTTCTTCTTGAAAATGGGTTGTACATTTTCTTTTAGTTCGATTTTTGCCGCCATTATTTTTTACACCCCCCAAGCCGGCTGAAAATAGGTCGGGGAAACTCTCCTTTAAGTTCTCCTTTAATTTCTCTGTCTCGGTCTATAACCTTTCCACTTTTTGGCAGAACGTATTTATCGGTAAATTCCAGAGGTCAAATTTCTGCATCCAGTCAGTTCCAAATTTAATTTTCCGTATTTTTTAGAACATACATCTTTAATTTCTTGGTCATTCCGTTGAGCGTCACATTTGTGATAATTTATCCCTCAAATTTGATTTTTCCACCTGTTAGCGACCTGGCTTTTTTTATCTGTTCTCAACATGGTCGGTTTGTTTAATTTCTTCCACGTCTGTAAGCTAAGAATGGTTAAATCTGATCCGAAATCTAATTTGAATCTGATTTTTTTGTTTAACATTTCTAGTTGTACGTATTTTCGTATATTTATCCCGCCCGCTTGGTCAGTTCTAGTGACTCTTACTCGGTTTTTGTTTTCTTTCTTTGTCCTACAGTGCGAACTTTTATGTCCCATTTTATTGCACGACAGACAAGTCTTATAGCGGTATGGACAATCTTTGTACCAATGCAAAGTCCCACAGCGATAGCATGGACTGGGTGGTAGTTTCTTCTGAGTTTTCATTTGACTTTTTGTAGTAAAATAATTTGTTTGGTTTGTTTTTGAGGAGGGAAAAAACGTGTTTGTCGTTGTACTTTTCGTATGTGAGCGACGCCAGACTCTTCGATATCTTTCGAGTCCTTTTTTACGCTTATACATCTCCGACAGTCCTCAGCCAATTTTTGTAACGTCAATTCTGGTTTACTCTCAAGTTTTGTTAGAATTCTCCGTCTGATCTCCGCATCCTTAGTCGAAACCAGGCCTTGGACAAATATCAAACATTTAAAATTGTCCGGGCTGAGTTCAGATAACTTAAAGTCATCGCATTGTTTGTTTACTACGGCAGCGAATGTTATATAGTCTTCGCTATCCTTTTTTGCTAAATTTAAATATTTCCACCTTTTCTGGAATAGTGAAGTGTTCGGACTAAATAAATCCGTTAAAAGTTTCATAGCTTCCTTGAAAGTCAACTCATTCGTTTTCCTCGGTAGGATGTAGTCTACGAATTTAGTGTATTCGCTTGACCCTAGTTTTCCTCAGTAGTAGACGTACTTTTTCGCGTCTGACCAATTCCCGCAATCAAACTCATATGAATCTTCATATCTTCTGAAGTAAGCCGCGAAGGTTTTGTCTTCGTCCGGTGCATGAGTGAAGTCTTTGATAGAGCTCCATATAGCATTTTGCGAGTTAGCCACTTCATTTCCAGAATGTTGTCCTTTATTTGTTACTGCCCGTAGTAGTAATTCTTGTAGTTCGAGTTGCTTCTCTTCGTTTTTCTGTTGAATTTCCAATAGTTTTTCTTAGTTTTTCTGTTGAATTTCTAATTGTTTTTTTTCGAGCCTAGTCTGTCTTTCCTCATTTTTTTTTTTGCTGCTCAAATTGCATTTTCATTGGTTCCAATATGGTTGCCTTAAAGTCTTCCATGTTTACACCGTAATTTTCTGTAACAATTTTTACTTTTTTTCTCAGTGTAGACTTCAGGTCTTTGTCGCCTGTTTCTGGAACCTTAGTACGAAAAGATTTTCCTGCGTAGAATTCGATTCTGTTCTGGCTGACAGGTAAAATTCGTGTCTTCGTTACCACTGTTAAGGTTGGTGTCGAAAAAAATTTTTATCTTTTTTTTTATCTATTTTTTTCTCGCGTAAAACTTGTTTTCATTTCTCAATACCTCCGTCGCCTCTGTTATGGACGACCGATAGGAAAATATTTTTTTATTTAAAAATTTTTTTTTTTTAGATTCTCCGCGTAGAACTTCGTTTCTTCAATATCCTCGTCGCCACTGTTATGGTCCAAGGTTAGATATATTACACAGAATAAAAATACAAGTTTGGAAAGTGTTAGTATGACTGTCAGTCTGGTTTGGAGTGAACTACTATTGGCTCTACTCGATTCCGTCTCGTCTTGAGAGGCGCAGTATTCATAGTGTCAGGAAGAGTTCACTCTGTCGTTATAGGTAAGGTCCCATAACAAATGAATAAAATAACCAATAGTAATTTTGATCGGAAGTAAACGTTCGTAGGGATTTCTAAGTGAATCAAATACAATATTTAGATATTTGTACATAACTTTATTCAATCATATATGTATCAGTTCGTTCTACTATATATCGCCACCATTAGCAGCGTCATTATTTCACCTTCTT
>OZ038476.1:733148-735648 GCA_964036315.1 Acanthosepion esculentum | reverse complement strand
AAGGCGGACAGAAAGTGAAGAGCCTTATTTTGCATAAATATATTCCTTAGATTAAAGCTTCTCTATATAGAGCAGAAGCACTAGGTTAGATATGGCAACAATATTCGATCCCCAGATTTATAAAGATATAAAATAGATTCGGTTCCAATTCATATCAATGGAAAAGGTTAAACCGAGAAGGCGCAGTGAATTACTGCTATGCTGAGGGAAAGAAAAAAAGTTCCTCTGAGGCGATAAAAATAGAGGAATTTAGTTATGGAGGTGTTAAAATTAACAAGTTATTTCTTGTCCCAGTTAATAACAGATTGGAGGTCATTTTCCATACCAGCTTTCAATTTGACTTTATCGAACCTACCAAACTTACCATTAAGGCAGGACTAAATACTGTGTCATCAGCATAGATACCGTGTCAAGTACTGATGACATTAGGAAGATCGTTGATATAAATTAAAATAAAGTAGGTCCGGGATAGAGCCCTGACATCCGCAGTTATATAGAAAGATCTAAAGAAATTGCCATTCAATACCTACATTTCACGATTTGATAAGATACATTGTATCAAAACAAGCACCATAAACTTTCAATACGAAAAGAAGGTCACCATGCTAAATTCTGTCAAACACCTTCGAGATATCTTATTGCGTGTCTGATAGAGGTGAGGTGCTTAACCAATTCCGAATTGATTAGACCATGTAATACTTTGCCAAAAAGAGGTAGAAAACTAATAGGGTGATAGAAATATCAGACATTTCATCCTAGTTCTTAAATCATGGACTACAGAAGATTTCCAACAAGGTTGAAAGCAAGAAGCAGCATGACATTTTATTGTAGAGTTTAGAGAGAATAGGCGTAATTTCAGGAGCACATTTATGTAGGACTATTGCAGGAATACGAGTTCGTATGCTTTGTGGGGATTAAGTTGAGAGATGATAGCAGAAATCATGGACGGAGTTAGATGTCTATCACCCAGTAGAGAAACTCAATTCTAAATGGAAAGTTGTGCAAAGATATTCCAGATGTGATAAACATAGAATTAAAAGAGAATCTACAAGCAAAGACTTCTGTTTTGTCTGTAGAAGATTGTAAAACTTCAAATAGGGTGAACATAAGGAGGGATTGCGAATTCACATTTATTTAACTATTACAATTATTCTCATCTTGCCAAGAGTTTCAATTTATTTTTGGATTATTCAGTGATTTCTGTTCAATTCTTTCCAACGATTTGTTCCCATCACTCAATAAATTTAGAAAATGTTGTCTTCTTTAAAGACTATATCATTTTTCCAAACTTAGCAATCTTTATACACCTGCAAAATAGGTATCAATAATTATAATATTACATATATTTATTTACAATATGATAAGCAACCCTATCCTATATTTATTTTAAAATTAATATTGAGTGAAATGTTTACTGCATAATTAACAAATACTGCATTATCCAAGACATGCAGTGCAGTAAAAATGACGCATGGAATTGGTGAGCCGAGTTCGAATTTCGGCTGAGGCTGCCAATACACTTTGGAAAGATATGAAGCCACTTCTCTCTGGCTTTATCGTCGCCAGTTTTCTTTACTTCAGTGATTAACATAAACAAGTGCAGGCGAATTAGCCAATGGGTAAGTCACTCTCCCAAAAGTACGACCGAAATGCTACACACATTATCGATCTTGGTAATATATTAATGAGAGAATTTGAAGTGTTAAAATATACAGATAGTTACATAATATGGTGAAATTCCTCACTTCGCCTGAATAACAGCTTAGATGCTCACAGTTTTCGCATATCACTGATGTTCGATGAAAACATAGAGCAGATACCTTTAGAAGATAGAGCAGCCATCTGTCCCAAACATCATTCCACAGTCAAATGGTATTATCTTGTCTGTGTCTCATAACTTCCATGTGTACAGTGTTACAGCTACGCTATATTTTTACCTATTAGATCGCACATCTGGTTAATTTCAGATATGAAAGTGGGACAGGAAGAAAGCATACAATCGACTGCTGTCTGAAATATTTGGTGTTACATTTTATCAAACAAAATTATATTTTAGAAAAAATGTCAAAGTGAAACCAAGTTTTCAGTTTTATATTTGAACCACCTGGTAAGTTGTAATGCATTAGAAACAGCACAAGTTTGTTCCGATTTACTTTCAATCGATAAATAATAGTTTTAGTCGACTATAATTTTTATTTGAATAGATTAAAGAGGAAAGTGATTATGTAGAAAAACATTTGTTTTGAAAAATAAGTGCTATTTTTCTTTATTGAGATGCGAACATATTGATTTACTTTCTTATGTACGGATGTACACACACACACACACACACACACACACACACACACACACACACACACACACACATATATATATATATAACACACATATAAAGTCGGATTATTACATGAAGACAATTCATTTGGAAGATATTGTGCAAAACAATCTCTTAACCCACACCCCACTCAGTTATGTTTCTCTATAAGTTTGTTGTGTTCCA
>OZ038476.1:660648-715648 GCA_964036315.1 Acanthosepion esculentum | reverse complement strand
ATTTTGCTTGTTTTTATTTATTTTAATTTTATTTTTCATCTTATATATTAATTTATTTTTTTATTTTCATCGGTGATTTTATTAACGTAGTAAAAATTTGTTTATATAGCTTATTGTGGGTAGTCTATTTTGACGGTTAATTTACCGGAAGTCGTTTATTTGTTTATTTATTTATTTGGGTCAAATTATTTTGCTTGTTTTTATTTATTTTTATTTTTATCTTATATATTTATTTATTTTTTATTTTATTTTGATCGGTGTTTTTATTAACGTAATGAAAATTTGTTTATATAGCTTATTGTGGGCAGTCTATTTTGGCCGTTAATTTACCGGAAGTCGTTTATTTGTTTATTTATTTATTTGGGTCAAATTATTTTGCTTGTTTTTATTTATTTTTATTTTTATCTTATATATTTATTTATTTTTTATTTTATTTTGATCGGTGTTTTTATTAACGCAATAAAAATGTGTTTATATAGCTCATTTAATAGTTCTGTTTTTGTTTGGGAAGATAATTAAAGCTATTTGTTCAATTTTGGGGTTGATTGTTGTGTTTTTTTTCTAACTATTATTTTGGCGGGAACAGGTTTTAATTTATTTATTTGGATTGATTATCTTTATTTGTTTTTTCTAAACGGCTAGTTTATCGGTATCGGTTGTTAGTTTATTTATATATTTGGATGTATTTAGATCAATTTATTTTACTTGTTGTTATCTATTTGTTACACTGTATATTTTCTATTTTTTAAGTAACGCAGTATATTATTTTTCATTTTTTCTTATTTGTTTTTTCTTGTCGTTATATAACAGTTACAGCTATTTTTCGTCCGATTTTTTGTTTTGTTTTTTATAGTCAAATATTTTAGTCATAATAGTTTACTAATTTGTTTGTTATTTACTTTATTTATTGATTTTGTTTTTATTGTTTATTCTTTTTCGTCTATTCTAACAGGTGTGATTTGGTAATTTGTTTGGATTAATTCATTTTGCTTATTTTATTGTCATTTTGTTTGTTTATGTACTTATTTATTTTTTCCGTTTTCGATTTTTAATTTACTTAGTAAAAATTTGTTTTCATGTTTGCATTTTGAGATTAGCTCGGATCTTTTATTTAATAATTTATTTTGGTCTGGGAAGGTAATGATAGCTATTTTTTCCTCCAAGCAAAGTTTGCAAGTTTTTGATTGGTTGTTGTAGGCTGATAATTTTTTCCTTATTTTCCAAGATATTTTTGGTGTGGTGTGCGTTTTGTTTTTTATTTCCCATATATACTTAGAAAGCATTGTGCTGTTCGCATATTTACTATTTGTGAAAGATGTTTTGTGTACATAATTTCTTTGTTTCCAGGGTGCTTCACTTACTCCTATGAATAAAAAATAAAAAATAATATACTGCGTTACTTAAAAATCGAAAACCAAAAAGAGAAAATATACAGTGTAACAAATAAATAACAACAAGTAAAATAAATTCATCTAAATACATCCAAATATACAGTACGAATATTATCAGTACGAAAATTTCAGTGATTACGCAGATAAGTGTTGCCAACATTGTGTGAAAATTTTGTGATTGATTGGACGGTTTTTGAAATATTAGAAAAAAGTTATCTCGATAATAATTTGGCACGCAGTGTATATATATATATATATATATATATATATATATATATATATATATATATATATATATATGTGTGTGTGTGTGTGTGTGTGTGTGTGTGTGTGTGTGTGTGTGTGCGTGTGTGTGTTTGCGTGTGTGTGTGCACTATATGCATATTTATTGCTTTCAGCATGAAGTATGTTGTCGCCTCAAAATGCTGACTTCAATTCCCACTTATATATATATATATATATATACGCACAGCATGCGATGGGAAAATTGTCGCCATTTCATATTTTGAATTTCGTGCATGCGAGTTCTTTGTGTTTGATTTTATCGACTGCAGAATATAGTAGTCTCAGTCGGACCCCACCTGTGAGAAAAAGATCACTATGATGCAATTCATTCTCCCTAAAATTTTGAAAACGGCATGCTTGGTATTCCAATACGAACATTTCTGTGTGTTTGTGTGTCATTCTGAGTACAGTGCAGATGAGTTGGATGAGTCTAATGGTGATTATATAAGTACGGCATCTAGGAAAACTCACTCATATCGTTCTGATAAGAAAAGAACTCCTGAATTTGTTGGTTAGGCCTCAGGCGTAGAGACATACATCAAGTGCCTTGAGGATGTAGCAGTGTGCTTGGTCAAGAAGGTAGCTACTGGAAGACCCTGTCTGGCAACATGACCATGCATCATGACATACAAGCAGGAGAACCCAGTCATGGCTGTCAGACAATTTCTGCGACTATATCATCCCTATCTGGCCCTCTAACTCCCTAGACTGCAACTCGCTTGATTATTATGTATGGGGCGCAGTTGAGAGAGAGAGAGAGAGAGAGAGAGAGAGAGAGAGAGAGAGAGAGAGAGAGAGAGAGAGAGAGAGAGAGACTTACAAAAATCCTTGCATTACCAATAATGAGCTGAAGGCAAGGATCATGGCAACAGTCAACAACTTAAAGCCAATCTTCAATAAATTAATAAAAATTCAAGTGACTCATGTGGTTAGTCGACTCAAGACTTTTGTAATGAATCGCTCCATATGTCCAGATGTTTGCTTCCATCTGTACATGAGGAATGTTTCGACGTGAAACACTTGAATCGCCTAACTAGATTTCCTATTGCGCTTTTTGGCAGAAGTTCTGCAAGCCACAAGCGCAGACATATACCACCCTACCTATATATATATATATATATATATATATATATATATATATATATATATATATAATATTCTCCGTTGTTAGCCTAAATAGGTATCTAGATATCTAGATATCAAACTGAATATATCAGGTGACCAAAAACGTTTGTACTGTTTTCAATTTTCTCTTGTCTTTATCATATTAAAAAAAAATAAAACCGAATAGCATAAAATCTACATACATCACAACAGATACTTTCAAAATTACGGAACGAAGTGATGCTGAAATCCATAACCGAGAAAGAATTTTTTAAAATTCTAATAGTTGGTCAGATTTTTGGAATTAGTCGAAATGAGAGTATAATCAAAAGGTTAAACCAAAAGTTGATTATAAGTATTTAATTACTGTATTATTTTAAAGTGAGCAGCAACAGCCTCTATTAATTCGACAAATTACGAAAACCGATATATATATATATATATATATATATATATATATATATATATATATATATATATATATATATATATATATAACCACTTCGACATCACAATGGGATCATTGGACTCTGCTAGGTCTTCTGACCTTATTGGTCTTTTTATATTATATAATCTTACTGCATATCGTGAAATTAGTATAACTGACATTGACTGACAAAGATGGTAGACATATTGTAAGGAATTCTACGAACTTTATAAACGATAAAATTAGAAAACTATTACATAGAAAATTTAAATGCCTAAACGTGAAAATTACTGTAAATACTAAAATGAAAAAGTTAACTTCTTTGATTTAACACTAGATTTAATGAATAATATACAACTATCTTACAAAAAGTCCAATACTAATTCTTTGTATTTAGACCCTAATTCTAATCACCTTCCATCTATAATTAAGCATATAACTTCATCTATTGAAAAAGAATAAGTACAAATTCAGCAAATGAGTAAATATTCTATGAACATAGTAATTTCTATAATAAAGCTCTAAAGAATAGTGGCTATAAATGTCCAAAACTCAATGTAAATGGACACCATAAAAAAATAGAAATAGAAAAATCATTTGGTATACACCCCCATACAACCAAATGCTAAGAAATAAGTTAGGACAAAAATTCCTTGCATTATTTGATAAACATTTTCCTAGAGATAGTATAGTCAGTACAATATTTATTAAAAATACCCTAAAATTAAGTTACAGTTGTATTGAAAATTTAGAAATGATTATTAAGAAACATAATCCTCATATCAAGAAGAATTACTTATAGCAAAACAAAAAGATCCTAAAATAAAAAGAAATGAAGATAAAGAAAAATTACGTAATTGTAGAAATCCTCAAAACTGTCCTCTTAATAATAAATGCCGTATTGAATCAGTAATTTATCAACGCAATATCTCATCTATTGAAAATCCAGACATGGTTAAATTCTACATTGGATGCACATGGAATGAATTCAATAGAAGGTAGAACCAACATCAAATGTCCTTTAATAATAATAATAAATACCGAAATCAAACGTCTCTATCTAAATATTTCTGGCACTTAAAAGAAACCAATAAAGCACCAACGGTAAAATGGAAATTAATAAAAGCTAGAGCTTGTAGGTCATTAAATGACCATGTCTTTTGTGTATACATGAAAAATGATACATTATTAAGTTTCCGAAAAAATAAAATATTACTAAATCGAAGACATGAAATAGCTATTTTTTCTAGGCACTGTCAAATATACTCCTTAAGTAATAATTAATTTTGAAAAAAAAACCCCAAATAACGACGAGAGATGAAACGTACATTTTTATATTTGATCACTAATTAGTAATGAAATTCTAATATATATATATATATAAATACCGTAATGTTTATTAGGTTCTAGAAGGAGGAATGGTACTTATATCTGTAAGAATAAAATTTAAATATTAAAAATATGACTTATACATATTTAAATGACTCTTTTAGAAAATCTTTGTGTATAAAAATAAAAATATGAATTAAGCGGATAAATAAAAATGCCAAAATTTGTTTTGTCATTGAAAACCCAGACGACACACTGAATAACGGACGTATACGTTTGTTAGCAGGCACCCCCACCCAACCTAAACATGACTTGATTTTGTAAGTAACATATATTGGATACATAAACTGTCTAGGGAAATTAAAACCCAATCACCCCTAATCAAAATAGATTGAATTTTCCTTAACCATAACAACTCATAAGGTTAATATATATTAATTCAATTTGAATAGAAAACAGACAACCTTATCTTAAGGGTCCATTGGTTATAATTTATTTAACTAAGGTATGTGGTTTTTACTTGGTTCATCAGACCACACTCCCAAGGGTGAAAAAATGTTTTAAATTTACATATAATTTTTATACACATTTGAGGGGTAGTTTTAAGTTGATGTAAGGTGATATAGAGATAGGGGGAGGAGGAGTATGACAGCTATGGTCGACATTAGAGAGGGAAGGAAGAGATAGGAATAATTTTAAATCTATTCTTTATTAAAATACTTAAGAGTGAAGGATTACCAAACTTTTCATTACTTATATATATATATATATATATATATATATATATATATATATATATATATATATATATATATATGGGGAGGGAAAGAGAGAGAGAGAGAGAGAGCGTATTGAACACTAAGATTTACTGGAATTGGTCGATATATATATGTGTGTGTCTATATGTATATGTCTATATATATATATATATATATATATATACATTGGAATTGGTCGACATATATATGTCTGTATATATATATATATATATATATATATATGTGTGTGTGTGTGTGTGTATGTATATGCGTATATATAAAACAAATTCTTGTTAGAAAGATTCTGTACAAAAACTTATTGCATAGACTAGAATGAGGATTGGAAAACACTACTGTGAAGAAGCCAGAGAATACCAACCTCACAAAGTGATGAAAAAACTCATCAATTTAATACACTCATACCGAGACTCTTTTACTTCTAAGGAACATGCCTACCTTACAAAATTTAGATATAAAACAAGCAATTTTTAAGGACTACCTAAAATACACTAAAGTAAGCTCATTACCGAAACATACAATACTACAAAGACTAATAGCGTGACTATACCAACACTAACTGACCTAAAACTAAGGTCTATAATAGCAGGCCCAATTTGCAAGACACAGCGTCTAAACAATTTTCTAGACTCCTATTGAAACCTCTTATCAAACACGTTCGGTGCTTCATTCGAGATGATCTAGATTTTCTGAATCATTTTTCCAATGAGATAAACCATAATACTTATATGGTCTCAATGGATGCTGTGAACTTACATAGCAGCATCCCACATGAATACCGAATAGAGACCATAAAATACTGGCTAGAAACGTTTCCCCATGAGCTACCAAATCGTATCAAAGGAAATTTCATCATAGAAATCCTAGAATTCATCTTAAAAACAATTATTTCCTATTTAACGAAACACCCTACCGACAAAAATCAGGAACAGCCATGGGTACAAAGCTTGCACCAACATATGCCAACCTAGTCATGGGATACCATGAACTAAAAATCTATGACAGAACCTCGGAAATCTATGGGAATAACTTCCGTTGCAACATAAAAGAAAACTGGGAAAGATATCTAGATGACCGCTTCATTTTGTGGAATGAAAGTCTGGATAAATTAAAGACATTCCAAACACGCATTAATAATATAAATCCTAGCATCCAACTCGCTATGGAGTACAGAAACAAAAAACTTCCATTTTTAGACACATTAATAACAAAAACAAGCACTAAACTAGAAACTAGAAACCGACATATACTTTAAATCGACTTACTCTCTTTTTACATCTTCTCACCCGAAACATACTCGTACCAACATCCCACTAAACCTAACCAAGCAGATATGTACAATAGTCTCAAATAAAACCACAATAGACCACAGACTAGAAGAGATGAAAAAAATACTCATCAAGAGGAAATGCCCACAAAGTTTAGTAGACAATAGTATTGTAAAAGCAAAACAAATTAACATTCATACACTCCAAGAAACAAAAGGAAAAAAAGAAAAAAGGTTATCCATTATATCTCAACTTTCAACCCAAAGAACACAGAAATCTACACACACATACAACTAAATCTACCAATCCTACTAAAGGACAAAAAACAAAAAAAATGAAAAGTCTGTTACAAAAATATCCAGTCAACCTAAATCACTAAAAAAGACACGGACAAGTACAAAACTGCAGAACACAATTAAAGACCCTCAGGTGAAAAAATGCAACCGACCACTTTGCGGGGTATGAAGCTACCTATTAGAGGTCCATGAATTTCAGTTCAAAGACAGATCAAAATTAAAAATCAGAGAATTTAATATAGATAATTGCATAAAAAGGTTGCCACGAATATTAAATTGGCAAAACCACCCAGTCACTCCGGAAAAGTATGACAGTTCATCGTCAACAAATTAGGGACCTCCACACCAGCAAAATACCCTTAGCCAACATATAGAGAAATGTGGAGGACAAAATCTGCCAAATTTTAGTGTCTTCCCATTCTACCAATGTGACTACAGAACCACTGAACAAATGCGGATTAATAAGGAAACATTTTTCAACAACAATTTCAAACCCATACTTAATTCATTGTATAAATAGATTCTACCATTTTCCCCTTACCATAAACGATATATATAGCCAGTTACGCCCTTTGATTTTTATATTTGTCATTGGTACAAAACATAAGCATCAACATGTGGAGAGAGAAACAATTAAAAACGTTTTTAAAAGCTAAGCGAAACCGGTAAAAGTAAAAAAAGTTTTTTCAAAAAAGGAAAACAACAAATTATTTCTGTAAGAAAAACACTGAAAATCCAGTTGTAAGTAACAAAACTTTAATTCTCCTCTGTAAAAATTAATATATTATAAATAAATAACACTATATTAAATATTACGTGGCTTTTATTTATATATATATATATATATATATATATATATATATATATATATATATATATATATATATATATATATATATATATATATATATATATATATATATCAGACATTAGTGGCAATGGAGATTTCATCTCCAATACGATTATGGGAGAAGTATTACTGTATATCAAGAAACAACTTCGCGAATTATACTAATGTCTTATTATGTGGGAAATATTTCTCGGTGTATATGTATGAGGCATTTCTCTTGCACTCAGCATAAATATTTTTGTTATTTTTGTCTACTAATATTCACCCTATACAAGGCCCAAGAGCGACTAAAGGTACAGTGTGACCGCGTGTACTTGCATTAGAATGAGAAAAAAAAGACAAGTAATGTTCTTGGGTCTATGGAGGAAAATAACAGCTTACTCTAGACTTGAAGAGATCAAGATTTAATTAGTGAATAACATTTCAGAGTTCAGCCGGAGATGTTAGAAGTGTAGTGTGGAAGTAAACTTTAGAAGGAACCGGAAATCCAATCATAAACAGGAAAAAAGGGATAAACCTCTACTGCTTTAAATAATCTGTGGAGGAGCGTGACCCGGACTCCTATTATGAAAAGATGTTAACTCAGTTGAATTTTGGACGTGAACACATGGAACAACGTGATGACAAGAAGTTATATAAGCACCCTACCTGAGAGAGAAAAACTAGTGTCTCATAACCTCTTGAGATCATGTTTGAAGAAAGTCCCCCAAACCACACACACACAAACACATGCTGACATTAATTGAGGATGTCCCGAAGTAAATACAGTGGAACTTTGGGTCATGAATGCCTCTGATCACGTAAAAATCGGTTCATGAACAAATTTTCCAAACAAAAAACATTTTGCGTGATGAACTGTGTTTCGAGTGACAAACATACAAATCTGTGACAACATGGTGCAACAAGCTGGCGGGAAAAGCTTCAGTTGCGTTGTAGATTTTACTCCTTACACATCCCTACTCAAATTTGCCCTGCTTTCTCTAGAATTTTATATGTAAAAATATGACCAGAATCACGATACAGGTGAAGAAAGAAATCATAGCTAGACATGAAAAGGGTTTGCGTGTTACAGATCTTGCTACTTATTTTCGTATGGCAAAATCAACGATCTGTTATATTCTCGAAAATAAAGAGACAATTAAGGAACCGATGTTGCATGAGGAGTGACAATTCTTATTAAACAAAGATCACAGACGATTGAAGAAGAGGAAAAATTGCTGTTGATTTGAATAGACGAAAAACTGTTAGCTCGTGACAGTGTTTCTGAGGCTATCAATTTGTGAAAAAGCAAGGTTATTGCATCTATATTTCATCTATATAGTATCGTGTTTATCTTTATATAAAGATGTATATATATAGAGACAATGTGGAATTTTAAAAAAATCAAAGACGCGTTTCGGCAGGGAAAGCTTATGTTCATAGATAAAACAAACAAGCACAGAAGCAGGAAGACTCTCAAATCAGGAAGTAATAAGATAGGGTAATTAATGTGATTTAAGATACCTATTTATCCTCAGAGATCTCAAGACATTTTCCTGACATAGTTTTGTCTTTTATTTTAACCAAACCGATGATGTCAAATAGAACATAAGCTTTCTCCTTGATAAAACATTTTTCACTTTGTCTCATCTTCACTTTTGCTTCGAATGCTATTATACATCCTACAAACACACACACACACACACACACACACACACACACACACACACACACACACACACACACACACACACACACATATATATATATAATCACTTCTATAAATTTCAGAAAAAATGTCAAAACGGAAGAAATTACTTTTGAATCCATTCTAGATCAGAGCAAGTACTCAGTCTTCACATCGTGTGTGTGTGTGTGTGTGTGTGTGTGAGAGAGAGAGAAAGAGAGAGAGACAGGGAGAGAGAGTGTGTGTGTGTATGTGAATGATATGAAATAATATAGGAGATGTAAGAAAAATAAAAAAGGACTTGATATTCAGGTGTGTGTATCTATTCATACATTTAAATATAATTTTCTTTTTATAGAAACCATCTTCTTGGCATTAACTAAACTGTAATTAACACAATCAACGGTAGTAGTTTTGTTTAGATAATGTAAAAAATATAAATTTAAATGCAATCTAATCAGTTATTGGTAGCGGATGAAAATGTCCTCTTAAATTTCAAAACTGGACAGAATAAATAATTACCTTTATGCTGGAATTGAAAGAGAGATATCCAAAGTTATATATGTTAACAGTAACTATTACGGCTCATAATGCAAGACTCTTCAGTAAATAGAATCGAGTTTTCTCATCACTGTGTGTTTATCTAAAAATAAATACGCTTAAATTCACCTTCATCCCTGCCGTACGCCAACGGCTTAGTGGTAGAATCCCCGACTGACGTCAATTCAGTTGGGTTTTGATCCTAGCTAGATGCAACCGGACGTCTAGCCACAGTCTGTCTGTGGATGACAATTATATAAATTACTGCTATTACTGCTGGATCCTCCCATCGTTTTCGGTGTATGAGCGTCAAACAGCTCAATTCTTAGAATCAACAGCCAAACTTTCCACACATATTGTGCGAAACCAACCACACTTTTTGAAAGAACCGAATACAGAGAACTGGTACATAGTATTCTACAAGGTCCCCAAACGACCCTCAGCAGATTTTGAATTCAGAGTTGTCCTCCTAGACGTTTGCCAGGACCATTCTGTCCTGCTATTTACCCATAGCTGAAGAGAGAAGAGATGGATCCATAACTTTCTTAGCATGTAAGTGAATATTATTCCGATTCCTCAGTCCGAGAAGCAATCATCAACATGTATATTATTGATAGATAACGATTTTAAAGCAAGTATTTTTGTAAATAAAGTGATCAATATCAAGAGATAGAAAATTAATATTGACAAAATTAAATGGTAACATATCTGTCCCTATTCTGAGTTTCATAGTCGGCTTGATAGTAACATTTTAACATCAATTTCTCTGATGAATGTAAACAATCTCTGTGATGTTCATAGTAGAGACAGATTGTAATAAGGAACTTGTAACATATTAATTTTCAATGTAATCAGATCGCGGGAATTTAGTTATACGTGTGATTACATTTTTCTGATAAAAGTGTTGTTTCGTGAATTTGGTGACAGTAATTGTGAGTTCAATCCCTGTGGTCACTTGAACTCGGTGGGAACTAAGTGACCAATAACTGAACAGTGTTAAAAGAACTATCCGAGATATATCAGAAAAATGAGACTAATCTAACCTCGTAGATTAAATAGAGTTTAATTCGAAATTCTCTGAAGGTTACCTGGATCGACAAGCATCCGATGAAGGCCGGAGGTTACAACACCCTAAATGCTGTGATAATAACAACAGAAGTGAAGAAATCAGTTTGAGTGTAAATAGTGTGAAAAATAATATTTTGTTTTGTTTTCAATAGAAAAAGATTTCATTTTTATCGTCGGAATTAGAAAATTTCAGTTAATGTTTCATTCAATTAACTAATCACTTCCAGTTTTACACAATCTAAAAAAATGATTGAAATGTCATCTAGGTTAATTACTATAATAAAATATTGAGAAGTTGTCCTTTTTCTGGGTGTTTTTGCACATTGTGTCATCGTGTTCCTTTTTTGGTATATCTACCTGCAAATTTAAAGTTCCCACATGAACACATTTGCTCACCAATCACCTACAGGATTGAAACATTCAGTCGTTACATTTTCATGTCAAAATTAATTTTTATTTTATTTGCATAGACTCGTTTACCACTGTTAATAAAGAATATACAGTTATCCTGTTCCGATATCTGATATTGAAATATTTTAATTCATCAGCACACATGCACAGTGTTGCCTGTGCGCGGGTAATTACACGTACCCACGTATACGCATGCGTGACTTTGCTAACAGAAAATTGCAGCTGCAGACAAGCAAATAGTCACGTGATTCTGCGAACCAGGCAGTCTGGCCGGAAAATGCAGCCAGACAAACTTAGTATGAATGAAATTCAAGGCAAACAGACTCACTTATGGCGTGTTCTGTAAATGATAGACACGTGCGTACTTTTCCTGATCGCGATCTCAACTTTAGAAAACTGCACGAACTGGTGAATAGCATCAACTCGTGAAAAAGTGTAGGGGTTGAGGGGATTCCGAAAATCGTCAATTTCTCTCTGCATCATCAACTTCTGCTATTTTTGCATTTCTTATTTTAATTGACTTAAAAAACTGGCTTTCGTAATTCTAGTTGAATCAATTGGTACTTATTTTGAGAAGTATTTTGCAAGTAAACAATGTACTGTTGAACAGGATGTGTGCTCATATATTAATAAATATAAATATATAAAAATATATAAATATAAATAGTTAATATATGGTTATATTTTTGAAGATTATGTTGTCTTAAAATGAAATCCGGCGTTCGAAATTGAACTCGAAAACATTTGACAAGTTTAAAATAGTCACACTTGAGACCACTGACCAACATCATAAATAGATGGGGATTGTAGAATTTACTTCATATGGATAACTTTACTATTTAGAAGCGATGGAAGTTATATAAAGCCAATCTACTTTTGTACGAAAAAAGATTTTATTCCTCTCCTGGTTTTTCCTGGGGATCAAACAGCAAATCAGAAGCAAAACTCGTTCTTTTCGACCACTGAACAAACCAACAGTTGAGTAAGTTGATAAACTAGAAGAACATGGTGTTTTTTACAAATAAACGAAATTTATGACATCAAATTGAATTATAATACTGCATTATCAATCAAGACAGGACAATTTAGTATTTTATTTCTGAGCTGAGTAATTGTCAATATATTTCGAACTATTTTTTCACATCTTGGTTGATGTCGGAACATAAATGCTGACATATTCACCATATATCTCTCTATGTCAAGTTCAACTTGTTAGGAGATGAAATAAATTCAGATATTCCATCACTGCAGGATTTTAGAATAATTATTTTGGAAGATAGGCATAAAGCCGCATTCGTTTCTCATAGAAGTCAGTATGTTTGTTGGTTGGTTGGTTGTTTAGAGGCTTATCAACCTTTATGAGTTATTTAATGCCGAAATTTAAATTTTTTGTACGCAATTTTATTTTTTGGAGATAATAATGATTTTAGTAATACAAGTTTTACTAATTAACACATAACTGGCGGCAAAGAGATGAGTATTTGCGCGTAAATGATTATAATAAACAATTCCGCGCCATTAACCATTACAGCACTAGCACATAGAAACTTACAAGCGCCTGGTATAAGCGGTTATCCATCTAGATACTGACCAGGCTCAACTTTTCTTAACTTCGTGGAGCGTACGGTGTGTCAACGTGATAAGGCCGTAAGCCCAGTATGTTTGTATACATGTAAAATCTGTAATACGGATATCATAAGAAACATCTGTCTATTTAGATAAACAGATTAGATTAAGAATCAAATTAATCAAAATTACTCACACGTTATTGTGAGTAATTTTGTTTCATTTTTTTTTGTTTGTATTAAAAAATAAGGATATTAGGTGGATAGTATATCAATCATGAATTCTTGTAGAGAAACAAATATAATCCAATATAAAATAATGTCCTTTTGTCTCTTCGAACCGGACAACCCTGATTCGTAAAAAAATTGTTTTGATTAAAAACAGATTACAAATTGGTATCAACATTTACAGGATAGACAATAAAAAGTGAAGAACAGATGTCTAAATAGGATAAAGTGCTTTTAAAGAGGTTTCAATATTTTTTATCTTCAATTATTCTGCAAAGGAGGTAAGTATGGCGTATTAGTTATGGGTACAGAAAATGAAAGGTGCAGATCGAATTCGAACTGAGGTCGTTGATGATCACTTTTCACGAAAACCTTTTCTTTTTAAGATATGGATCCACTTTATGCATTTTTTCCTATCGCCAGTTATCTTGTTGGTATGCCACAATAGCTGACAGGAAAGAGCAGACGTGTGCATACTTAGAATCTTTTTTTAATCTCAGTTTTCAATTTTGACGGCGTCCTTCAACAAATATTCTTGAAATTACTCACACCTTATCCCAAAATCTAAATGGGTTGTTTCTGATAACTGAAAGTTTGAGTCCGATGGTTTATAAGTCTCTATTGCTATAAATCATGTTTAGAATTTTGCTGTTGATTATTACAGTAGAATACCGTTGAAAAAAAACAAATATTAATTACTATTTTCTTCACAAAATGACGTTTATAAGATATTTATTCTATCCACCGAGAAAGAGAGTTCATTTCAGAAAGAGATTTGATTTTCTTCTCTTGCAAAACGCAACCACAAAGACTGAATGACAACAGACTTTTGCCTCTTTGCAATCGGAACATTTGCTGGAGTACCCAGTAAAGAGCGATTAGATATTTACTTAGGTTAGTTTAATCTGGAACAAGGCCACAATATCAGCGCACTCAGTAATCGTCACTCTACGGCAGGAACAGTTCCATTTCATTAAAGAATATCTGGAAAGACAAATCGTATCACTTTGTTTCTTTGTAATATTTTTTTTATTGTGAACCATTTTTTATAGACAGCTGATTCCTAGATTCACTATCAATGTTTCAAATTAGAGTTCCATTTTCACTTCTGTGTGGTGTAAGAAGTTGTTTGCATGTTTAGTCAGATACGGTTGTTTCCGAAATTATTACTTCACACAAATGATATAATTTTATAGTGGAAGACTGTTGTTTCGTTTGATTTTAACACCTTTTACTGAATTGAAAGTCGCCATTTCGTTTTGTATCATTGAGGCCAGAAAGTTCATTCAACTCAATTTGATTGTTGCAGATTTTGTTCTGCTCGTTTTTCCGCTTTGCAATTCAAAAGAAGTTTTCTTCATAATTCTATCGCAACGGAGAAAGACATATAGGACGAAAACAAGCAAAAATTCTTTGTCCTGTCCAGTTCATCGATTACGAAACTTAATGTATATCTCTTAATTAAACACACAACACAAGTCTGCTATTGCAGTGGCACAATCAATCAATCAATAAATAATAATAATAATAATAATAATTCAGTTGATAGCTGCAACAATAATGGCAATATTTATGATAAAAGAAGCAACAATAATAAAACCAAAACAATAATAAACACTAAACAGGCAAGCGATTGCAATAACAACAATATACCAATAATAATAATAATAATAATAATAATAATAATAATAATAATTATTATTATTATTATTATTATTATTATTATTATTTATTATGATAATAATCTTGCTCGAGCGAAAGAAATGGGAAAATAAATCTGTTTCTATTGTGGTTTAAATTCTGGACGCAACTATTGCTGGTGTGTGCCATATGAAAGCTACGCCCGTTATTGAAGAGCAGTGAGTCGTATTATGGACGCCTGTCCCAGAACGGTGGTCGGGCGACAGACGTGTGCAAGATTGTGAAAGCAAGTATAATACTTATCAATCTGTGCGCGTCATGATGGCCAACTTCTTGTGACACAAGCAATGGAGGTGACGCCCTCGATCTCTTTTACAGTTTGTAAATTTAATTTTCATTCTTTTCATTTATTGATAGACTTCCGACAACGTTCATCTTGCATTTCAGCAAATTTTCGGATTGATTGTTTTGAAAGCAAAATAGGTCTTTTATCGCGACTTTCTTGCTTAGTGAAAGTGTATCGGCGGAAAATAAAGAGGTAGCAATTTCTCATATTCGCTTTCTACTGAATCTGACGACCACAGAAGTGTGACATAAAAGCTTTTCCAACAGACGAGAATTAAGGTCACTAAAGTGAGAAATCATTTATTAACATATATATGTAAAAGATAAAAAATATTAAAGAATCGAAGAATTCGTTGAACATTTTTTAATGATGATACTTGATAATAGTCCTCTATTAGAAATTCAGATTTTACAAATATTCAAATGTATTATGGCTTGAAAAGGCGTAATTCTAGCTGATATCAACCTGAATTTAAATTCATTTTAATCTTGCTATACCAGCATCGGACCATACCCTAATTCATGGTGGTCAGTCAGTGATGAAGACATCGGTAAAGAAACTATTTCACTCATAAGATGATTCATGAATCATGGATTTTGACTGTAAATTTTATTCCTGGGAATCAAACCAGATATTGAAATTATCAAACTATGATGGGCCTAATATTACAAACAAGTATCAATTGAAATTAAATTCTTCATGGAAAAGGCTCTCATCTGCGATGTGAGAAAATCAGTAGCTCATAAACTCAAGAATGTAAATCTAAATCTGAAAAACTAAGAGAATAGTTGAATAGTTTGAAATCACGTGAAGCATAAAAAAAATTCCGAAATAAATATCATTGTCAAAGTTTTATCAATAGCCAATTATCGATCTCTATATCAACTTCAGATAGACACAAGAATGGGATGAATGAATATATTACTGGAATTTGTTTCATTTCTTTGAATGATTGCTAAAAATAAAGATCAAACAATAAAATATTCGGTTTAAAACCTTGTCTAAAATTCATATACATCCTAATTTACTCTATTTCTAGATTTATAACATCTGTGTATGCTCTAAGATCTAAGGTCTGGACACATGAAGCCAACATAAGGTCAATTTTTATTATGTAGGTTAATGATTTTACAATAAAAATAGTATTAACTAAACTACGTTACTATAATTTGTAATGAATATTATATTTATATGAGCTATATATTGTGTGAGGTTCACCTTTTGCTATTAATATTCATTATATATTCTAAATCATTAGAAATGCGTCTCTTATCCCCCAAAATTAATTTACTTAATTGTTAGTAAGAAATTTTTGTAAATATTTGACAATACACTTTCTGGAGCAATCTCGGTGGAAATTCACGATTGTAATGCAAGTTTTATCGCAATCACATGGACCCAGTATAAGAAGAGATACAGAACTGAACGATACTGATAATAAACCCTGCAAAGGTTATGAGCCACTAGAGAATATGTAGAATTAACTGCGTTTATTTACAAATAACAAAAACAAATTCATAAAGTAAATTTATTTATATATTTACAGACATTAAAAGTCGTAATTAAAAAAACAAAAACTCTTGCAAGTTTTTTGGCTTTCTGTTCTCCATCCGCGGTTCTAACTCTTTCAGTATAGGTTCGACTATGTTAAAGCTAAGGCTTTTTAGGTAGGTGGGGTAATCTTGTAACACTGTAATGTTTTCATCAGTGAGAAAGTTCTTTGTTACACATGATACATGTGAAGATGTTTTCATCTATCTCTTGATCTGTTAACATCGCACGTTTTCTTTCATCTGGCATTACAGTAATGAATGACCACAGATACTAACCGGACATTGAGAAATACTTATAGATTCTTAGTGAAAATAAATAAATTGATATTTTAACTATGTGGGTTTTCCTACGTAATTACGTTCTTTTTTAATTAGGGAGGAATTTATAAAATAAAAGTTATTACCCGTTTTGTTTCTGTATTTTACAAGCGAATTGAAAGGGTTGTTTTAGTGTAGGTCTTTTTTAAGTTCATAGATGAGGACTTTTAAATTTGTAGAAGTTTCGCCAATTTTTTTTTTTTTTTAAGCGTATCACCCCAAGCACTATCACGCATGGGGTTATAGAAGGGTTGGAGGAAGGGCAGATAGGAGTGGTAAAGGAGAGGATGTGGAGAAAGAGAAAGACAGTGGGTCGATCAAGGCAAGGGGGTTACAGAAGATTTGGAGCGAGAGCAGATAGGAATGAAAGATGAAAGGATGTGGAGAAGGGAAGTGGATAGATCAAGGCAACTGGAGATGTCGATTGACGCTACATTTAAACCGTTGGAGATTGTATTTGTCAGGGAAACAGTAATAAGGAAGGGAGTTCCATAGGCGAGATGTGCGAGACATGAAGCTATTGGAGTAAAAGAGACGTCTACATCTAACAGTTTCAACGGTGTAGGGGTGGGAACGGGATGCCAGCCTCGTAGAACGTTTAAATTCACGAGGCCTAGGGACAAGCGAAAGCAGCTCCTCGGAGCAATTACCGTGAAAGTACTTGTAAAAAAGGCAGAGCGAGGTAACATCGCGTCTGTGAGAGAGCGACTGCAGCCGAGATGACAGATCAGGGCCAATCACATTGCATATCAGTCTCTGGATCTTATCAAGAACCCTGAGGCAAACAGCAGGGGCCCCAGACCATATATGGCAGCAATACTCCATGCAAGAGCGAATGGTCGATTTATAGACTTGGAGGATCGATTCCGGGGAGAAAAATTTCCTGGCTCGGCACAGGGAACCAACTTTTCTTGCGGTGGATGATGCAACTGACTCGATGTATTTGTTCCATCTCAGATCAGCGGACAGCGTGAGACCGAGCAGCCACAGTGAGGAGCTCTCGAGAAGTTGGTCTTCAGACATTCTAATGGGATGCAGGGATGGATCCTTGTGGTGGTTAATAGAGAGCAGTTTTGTTTTAGAGGCGTTAAAGTTAACCATCCATTTCTCGCCCCAGTTCACAACCGATTGGAGGTCCTTTTCAATTCGAGCTGCCAGGTTAACTTTGTCAGCATCACTAGATTTGTGTTTGAGGCAGGAGTAAATTGTGGTGTCGTCAGCGTAGATGCCGACTTGGGAGTCTATGGCGCCAGGAAGGTCATTTATAAATATGAGGAACAGAGTAGGGCCTAGGATAGAGCCTTGAGGAACACCTGCGTTAGTGGGATAGGAGCTGGAGATGAATCCACTGAGAACGACCTTCAATTCCCGGTTTGACAGGAATGATTGTACCAGGTCAAACAATCGACCTGTGATACCATAACCCTGGAGCTTGCGAGGAAGGCCGGCATGCCAAACTCTATCAAATGCTTTGGAGATGTCAAGGGCCACGGCACGAGCTTCACCGTTATTATGGATAGCTTGGTAGACAAATTCAGTGATGGCCGTAAGCACATCGGCAGTAGATCGGGAAAAGCGGAAACCATACTGCTTGTTTGAGAGCAGATCATGGGATATCAGATGATTAATCACTTCGGTGTTGATAATGGCCTCGAAGACTTTGCCGAAGAGGGGTAGGAGACTGATAGGACGGTAATTGGAAGGGTCGGAGGGGTCACCAGAGTTCTTAAAGACAGGAACAATGGTTGAGGACCTCCAGCAGTCAGGAAACCAGGACTCCTTGATGCAGCGGTTGTATAATTTAGAGAGGGCAGACGCCAGTTCAGGTGCGCATTTCTTCAGGACAATGGCTGGTATCCCGTCACCACCAGTAGCCTTGTGGTGATCTAAGTTAGAAATAATGCCCAATACCGACGACGGGGTTATGTGCAATCCGTCCAAGAGGGCCTCAGTTCTGGGAGGGAAATCGGGCAAGGGTACCCCGGAAGAGTCTAGCGTAGAATTGGAAGAAAGCTTCCGAGCAAAGCATTCGGCCTTGTCTGCAGAGGTCGTCAGGACCTCAAACTGATTGAACAGGGGAGGAATGGAGGGTTTGTTATTGTTCAGAACGCTCTTTCCAATAATCTTTGGAGCCAAATTTGCGGGATGCAATACGTTCCTTCATCCGAGCAGCAAATAGTGACTTGGCATCGTCGAGGATACGCTTACACTCGTTACGGGCAGAGGTAAATAGACGTCTATTGGAGTCGGACATATCACTACGAAAACGGTGGAAGAAGTGGTTCCTATGGGCAATGGCGGCTGAACAAGCAGCTGTGAACCAGGGGGAGGAGCGCGGTTTGACCTTGAATTTCCTGGAGGGGATGAAAGCGTCGATTCCAGCTTTAACCGAGGAAGAGAACTCTGAAGCACAATCTTGAATGGGGAGCTTAAATACAGCATCCCAGAGGACATCGCGGAGGAAGTCACGAAACGAGTCCCAGTCAGCCCGTTGGTAGCAGAATGTGGTTCTGGTGGTAGGAGGCTCCTTGCAGGGGGTGGGGCTGAAGGAGATGCTAACAGACACTACAGCATGATCGGAGTTACCGATAGGACAGAGCTGCGTGGCACTACAAGATTCAGGGATGGAGGTAAAACACAGGTCGAGGAGTGAGGCCTTAGAGTCACGGTTGTAAGCAAAACGCGTGGGGAAATCGATTATCTGAGTGAGGGATTGAGAGACTGAAAAGTTGAGAGTGTGAATGCCTGCGAGGTCGGTAGTAGCGTTCTTAAGCCATTGGTTGTGATGGGCGTTAAAATCGCCAAACACAAATATGTGAGCGTACGGATGGACAGAGAGGGCCCTATCTATGCTGTCAGAAATGACATCGAGTATCCCACAGTCCTGGGATGATGGAGAACGGTAGAGGAAGAAAAGATAGCTTACAGCATTGAGAAGAGATAGCCGGAGACACAAGTACGAATGATCCGGCGATTCGAGAGAGCACTCTCTAGCCAGAGGGAGATGGTCCTTGACGTAGACACCCAGGCCATGCATGTGGGTTAGAGAGTCTTTTCTGAGGAGAGGAAGGTATCCAGGGATCGAGAGATCAGAGGAAGAATTGATAGAGGAGTCAAGATTGGTCTCACACAGGGCCAGTATATCAACGCTGCAGAAGTTGGTTCTAATGCCACGGATGTTGGAGAAGGAGATATTTAAAGGTTTGGGTGATTTTTGGAATGCTGGTTTAAGTTTGTATTTCTGGTTTTTGTAATTCATGTGGGTAATTGGTGTTGGAAAAAGAGAAGGCCTGAGTTAAAGGAAGCCGACGGTTATCACCCTTGACGCGGGCAGAGAGGGGGTTTGGCACAGCCTGAATCATAATGTGGCCTCAGGGTTGCCCACCGGAAATGACTGCAGGGACACCTATCCATGCGCGACATGGCACTACAGACACCCCGATATTATGCAACTGTTGATCAGAGCGGCCGCTCAAGACGCTACGCAAGAGTTAGGGCTCCTAACTACCAGTCGGAAACAGCAACCAGGGAACTGTCAACCGTGTACCCTCAGAATGAACAGACAATGACACAGACTACACGCATCACGGGAGAAACACAGCGGCACCAGTACAGAGGCCAGAGAGAGAGAGAGAGAGAGAGAGAGAGAGAGAGAGAGAGAGAGAGAGAGAGAGAGAGAGAGAGAGAGAGAGAGATCCGGGAACCCCTTCCTAAACACGAAACAAGGTTTGGGCCTCTAATCGTGTCCAATAGGGAGGGGAGGAGTGTAGACCGGGCGGTAGGAAAGCCTACCTGCTCCTATTACATATAACATATACAACGACGACAAAACAAAACAATAGAGGGGTATGTAGTTGGGATAGTCGCAGGGCTTACACTAGTTGAGAGTACTTGGGGATAGGAATGACATACTATTGTGAATGTGTACAATACTAAGTTTTAACTTAGTATAAGTCCCATTGACCTATATTTAAAAAAAAAACAAAAACAAAATGAATAGAAAATATGGTTAGCAAGCTTTGTGGAAAGCCAGGTAAAAAAAATAAAAAAAAATAAAATTACTCACTGACGATAAGTTTCAATGCCGGCTACCCATTTCACAGAAAAACACTAGAGAAAATTTTCGGCGTGCCCTCGACCGCCGGGCTTCAAGTTACAATGAACGCAGTGCTGGTGGGGGGGGGGGGAGGGTCACGCGGGCATTCTACCCTCCCGTCCACAACCAGCAGTGGGCCTGGGATCGCATGCTTTTAGTAAGAGAATATTCAAATCAACAGGAGAAAGAAACGGTCAGCCGACTCCTGGTGAAAAAATATCTCAGACAAGCACGCTGTCGAGAGCCAGCTAGGTTTCCAGAGAAGGAGACGACAAACAAACTAAAATCTCAGAGACTGTCTATTCTATGGACTAAGATATGTTAGTCCCATTGACGTATATTAGAAAAAAAAACAAAAAAACAAAATGAATAGAAAATATGGTTAGCAAGCTTTGTGGTTAAGAAAAACCAGGTAAAAAAATAAAAAAAAATAAAATTACTCACTGACGATAAGTTTCAATGCCGGCTACCCATTTCACAGAAAAACACTAGAGAAAATTTTCGCCGTGCCGTCGACCGCCGGGATTCCTGCATTGCAGGACTACATCTAATAAATTCTGGCATTAGAAGTGGTGCTACATATATTTTTCTTCCTAAATATATATCTGATTGTCTTACAGGTGGCGTTAAAGATCATAGTGTCGGGGATAACTAGTGTGCCTCCAAATTTTGTGGATAGAGTGTTGGAGGGTAGGATTATGAATTTTGTGTTTTTGTTGTCGCAAGTGCTTATGTTGTCAGTGATGCTACCTACTTTTTGGGATTTCTAACTTTGAGGATGAAATGATATGGGCAGTGAAGAACTCTAAACGTTTGTCAATTTATTTCTCTCTAGTTATTCTGTACTACATATTCTAAGGGCTCTGAGCTAAAGACCTATGATGTTTTATATCACCAACTTACAATTCATACATACTTTCATAAAAGTGTCTTCTTTTCTGGACACAAAGTGTGTAAATTCTGTCCAAAAGTTCTGCATGTCCGAGCGCTTTCGCCTATTCTTTAGCTATTGTTATTTTTAACTGAATGTGTGGTTTTCTTTTAATATATGTATCTAAAGTTACAGGAATGTTTTATTTTACAAACAAAGTCAGCTTGTAGCCGTGTTCATTGTTAATGTTATTGAGGGTTGGTTTAGTGTTTCTATTATTTTTAATCACGTTACTCCTATCTGATCATAGCTCAATTAGGACTCATTTAAACACATAATGAAACTTAGCAAACTCTATCCGCAAAATACTCATGGAAAATACAAGTAAAAAATACAAATATAATAGCTTCACCAACACGTTAAAAATGGATAAAAATGAATAAAACATGAAGTCGAGACGTTTTTGACCCCATTATGTTGGATATATGTAATTAATACCTTCTACTGAATTAAGGACATAGTCAAGGGAGGAGAGTCTGTTTAAAAATAAATATTTGTTGAGTAAATACATAATTTTTCATCTATAGATGTGTATTTAGTGATGTTCTTAAGTATATAGGTATCGAAACGTCTTTCAAGGGGGCCATTAAATGTAATACATATCCCGGGTTTTCACTTATCGTCGGTTTATGACAACTAGATACGCGCTGTTATGGACAAATTCCTCATATGTGCATCTTAGTTTCTTTCTTCTCTTGAGCTAATGATATTTATAGGGTGAAATGGGTAAATTGTCGCCATTTTATATTTTTAATTTAGCGCATGCGCGTAGTTTCTTTTTGATTTTGGCGACTGCACAGTATAGTAGGGTCAGTTGGGAACCATCTTTGAGAAAAAGAGCACCATGACGTAATTCCTTCCGCCAGAAATTTGGAAATGGCGTGCTGTACTGCTTGACATTCACGCCGGAAGCACCAATACGAACATTTCAGAGTGTTTGGGCGTCAATAATTGGAGAGTGCAGAGGATTCGGAAAGAGTTTGGATGAGTCTAATGGTTATTACGAGGGTGTTTGGCGTGATCACTAGTGATGGCGATGTTATGCTTCCATTCATCTTCCCACAGGGTCTCAAACTCAACACAGAAGCCTACATCAAGTGCCTTGGGGAAGTAGTGTTGTACTGTGTCAAGAGGCTGGTTGCTGGAAGACCCTATGTCTGGCAACAGGACTTTACACAATTCCATACAAGCAGCAGAACCCAGTCAGACAATTTCTCCGACTACATCACCCCTTACATCTGGCCACATAACTCCCCAGACTGCAACCCCCTTGATTATTATGAGTGGGGCGCATTTGAAAGATAAACTGAAGGCAAGGATTATGGCAACATTCACCAACTTAAACAAGGAAAACATCCAGAAGAGTTGCAGGAAAGTCCGAATTCGTCTAGAGGCTTTGGTTGAAGGCAATGGCGATTTTACTGAATAAATTTACTCTTTAATATGTCAATTTATTTTTGTGTAATTTTTGTAAATATAGTTGTTAAAATGAGATGTCCATGTTATTTTAATTTTTTCGTAATTTAGACGACAATGTATGCATCACACTGTGTATATATGGTCATAGTTGCCCCCTTTCCGGTCTAATGACATTTATCCTGATCTGTCTGCTGCTCTTAATTAAATATGCGTACATATTTTCTGGCTTTTATGTTCATTTGGTCATATAACCTTAGTATATATATATATATATATATATATATATATATATATATATATATATATATGTCATTCACAGACAGTACTGTTTCGCTGTATCACAGCTCCTCAGTGCGTCTAGACTTCCGAATGCCTCAAGCCAGGATTGAAACACAACTAATTTGGTGTCAGCCAGAGCTATCTTCACTCGGTAGGGTTACACAACTAAATCTAGCGTATTGTTTTTACAAATGTAAACAAATGCTAATCAGCCAAAGTGCTTTATTCATTTTACTGAAGAGCTTTGCATTAGTGCAGGTGGCTGTTGTTTATAGAATTAGCTTATCACTCAACAGTGCTCAACTGAAATGTATTTTCAAGAGCTAAATTATATATATATATTAAAATACTAAAGCAAAGAATAAAAAGGAAGCAACCGGTTTCGGTCCTCCAGGCTTCTACGGGAGATTTTAATGTAATTAAAAAACAGAATATGCAATGAAAAAGGAAATGAGTGTGAGGGGAAAAAAATTAGAGCTAGAGGCAAATGATAGCGAGCCCCAACAGACACTCCCGCTGTTTACACAGGGAGAGGCCTGCGGGACCCGATGTAAATTGACTCCAGCACCTTTAGATGAAATGAAGAGTGTGAACGGGACAATACGGTGGACAACACGGTATATAAAGAACAGATATCGAAGGAACACATAAACATGCCTAAAGAAGATAGATTTTGGATGTGTTCAACGAAGGAAAATGAATCTTTTATACAAAAACCACTCAAGCGTTGCAACACAGGTTCCAAAAGCGTTGAGAGCCATTGGGCTACCTTGTGTTGGGCTGAACCAACCATCGATAAAATTGGTCTTAAAGGAACTCCATCCTTGTGGATTTTGGGGAGACCATACAGCCGTGGACGAATTGACCCAGACGGGCGAATTTCATTTGCGGTTTCTTAAGAAACACATCCAAAATTTATCTTCTTTAGGCCTGTTTATGTATTCCTTCGATATCTGTTCTTTATATACATGTGTACCTCTCATGTAGACGATTGATATTTTCTGCGACTTGCTTTATCGTAGTACTCTGTCACCTCCAAGTATTCCTGAGTCGGCATTTGTCGAGTTAATTAAATTTGCCACGTCTTCTGTTGAATTTAGTTTCAACAACATCATGTTTCGACAGATTGACGGGGTCGCGATGGGTTCTCCTTTGGGTCCATCCCTTGCAAACATATTCGTCGGCTTTCACGAAGAAAGAATACGAAAGAATGCACTATGACCGCAACTACATTGTCGGTAAGTTGATGATACCTTTTGTTTATTCAACAATGATGACGAGGCTGACCAGTTTCTTTCTTTTTTGAATAGTATCTATCCTGCACTGCGGTTCACCGTTGAGAAGGAGTCCGGCTGTCAATTGGCCTTCCTGGATGTATTGGTAAATCGGACGCCAGAGGGTTTTCTGACATCGGTTTACAGGAAACCAACCATCGCAGGATTATACACACGTTGGGACTCCTTCTGCCCCACTAAACGCAAGTTAAACATAATAAGAATTCTCTTTCATAGAGCATTAAAGATATGCTCTGAGTCCTTTTTGGATGGGGAGGTCAATTTTGTCAGGGATACCCTTTGCGGTCTAGGTTACCCACCTGACGTTGTTCAGTCTGTTATTCGAGACAATATTGGAAAAGTTCAGAGGTGTAAAGATTTGCGGTGTTGGGAGGTGTCCAGTTTATCTAAGATTGCCTTGGATCAGAACCAAATGTGAAAGTTTTGTGAGACAAATTTCATCGAGTGTTCGTCGCTGCTTTTTCTCTGCTGAGGTTCGTGTAGTATTTCAAACACAGCCTATGTTTCATTCAATGTGTAAAGACGTTCTCCCTCCTCACCAAATTAATTCTGTTATCTATCAATATAATTGTAGTTGCGGTGTCAACTACATAGGGAGGACAACACAACGACTGGACATGCGAATTAAGCAACACGTTCCAACAAAAATCAGGAACCATACCTTGCCGTTTGATGGACTCGTCCCGACTACCTGCAGTTCAGCCATTTGTAAGCATCTATTAAAGAACAGAAGGTGTGCGGCTAAATTTAGTGTGGATTGGTTCACCGTGTTGTTCAGTTCACACTCTTCATTTCATCTAAAAGGTGCTGGAGTCAATTTACATCGGGTCCCGCAGGCCCTCCCTGTGTAAACAGCGTGAGTGTCTGTTGGGACTCGCTGTCATTTGCCTCTAGCTCCAATTTTTTTCCCTCACACTCATTTCCTTTTTCATTGCATATTCTGTTTTTTAATTACATTAAAATCTCCCGTAGAAGCTTGAAGAGCGGGAGCGAAACCGGTTGCTTCCCTTTTTATTCTTTGCTTTAGTATTTTAATATGTCTAGTAATATTAAACTTAACACTTTCATTTCAGTTATAAAATTTTGTACCTACGAAAATATCTTTATATATATATATATATATATATATATATATATATATATATATATATATATATATATATATATATATATATACACTGTTAGTTTCCGTTTGAAAATGGCGTCCATGTACGTCACTGCTTGGCCTCTCGAGTTAGTAAAATCAATATATTTTCATAATTGCTTTTTTTTGTATATATACGTCTGAATGTGGCATCGAAATTTGTGCAGCGCTAAGTTTTCTTACTTGAGGTGTTTTTTTGGCATTATATTATCCAACACATTTAAAGAATAGTGTTTATACTTGCTAATTAAAGAAATTTCTAAATGAAAAAGTTCTAGTCATTAACATTTTAAAATTCTAAAAAATAAATTTTCGCTATTATTCAATTATATTTTGGTTTTCATCGTCATATTTTAGTTACCGAAATAGTGAGATAAATGTCGAAGCGTAGGGTTTGAGAATGGAAATTAATCACACACACACACACACACACACATATATATATATATATATATATATATATATATATATAAGTGTATATACATTCATACTTGCTCATTGTGTATTTTAAGTCAAGATTTTCAATGTTGATTTTCATAGTAGACAGGTCATTTTAATTTGTAAGATTGATGGTTCATATTCTTGCTACCTTTCTACATTCCTCATTTAACTTGGTAAGAGATTAAGCTAACACAAACACAAACACGCACACATACGCACACTCACGCGCATGCACACACGCACACACAAGCGCGCGCGCACACACACACACACATATATATGTATAGATATATATTTTAAGTAGTAATAATTATTTTAGTATCAATCAGAGCCGTTAGTCTGTCAAAACAGTGTGACATGAAAGTGCATACAAAGCATATATATATATATATATATATATATATATATATATATATATATATATATATATATATATATATATATATATATTAATATGTAACACATTCATACTCGCACATACACATATATATGCATGTGTGTATATATATATATATATATATATATATATATATATATATATATATATATATATATATATATATATATATATATATATATATGTATAAATATTAATTTTAATCTAGTACCATATTTTCATATTAGAAAATATTTCTCCATGCAAACACTTAGTAAAATGATTATGTTAATTACTCTGAATTTGTTTTCGTAAAAAACAAAAAAAACAAAACAATTTCTTGCAAAAGGAGATAAAATTAAAAAGTAATTAGAGTTGCCTCCCTTTGAATCATCTTCTACAATTAAAGGCACAACTTTGTTTTTTTCTGACACTTTGAGACGTATATTGGTTGTCAGTCAATTTTTTTCCTATATTCAACTTAAAATCATGCAAATTTATCAAATTGGAGTTTTACTTGATTGAATGATCCTTATATATCTCCGTCCTTCGGGCTGACTGAAATAGTTGAATACTTACACGTACTAAACATCCGTCTGAAATTTAGAATTTCGTATATCAATTTTCAAAATGGGCAGGCCATTCTCATAAACATAATATTGTGTGTGTGCGTGTGTGTGTGTGTGCGTGTGTGTGTGTCACATAGTTTATTAATTAAAACAAACTTTCCCTCCTTTCTGAAGTGTTGGAAATCGTTGACAATATGTTTTTCAAGAATCTAAATTTCTGATAATTGAGCGTTTTCAATTACTTCTGCACTTGATAAGAAAACCAGCTGTAAGGGCAAAGTAGTATTGTTTATTTCCGAACTGGTTAGTTTCCATCTTCTGTAAATGATATTTCATTAATGATTTCACTGTAAGTAGAGACATAAAGAAATAACCTTAAATAAATAATTTTGCAGAGCATAACTGAAATATCAGAGAAATTATTCGGCCGATAAGAATTCCTTAACATAAATTTGATAATTTCATAGGATAGAAATGTAGAAATGTCCTTCCCATTTCCACCAATGTTTCTGATCAATGTTTGAATTAAAGAAAAAACAAGGAAAGAAAAAGCAGGAAATTGAAGGATCATTCTTACTAGGAAAGTAAGAATGTGAGTATCATAATCTTCCTATCCTATATTTATTTCCATTTGATTTTGTGACAGCTAAGTTTAGTAAATATCAAATATTCTTTATATCAGTTTTCATAATGCGTTCTTATGTATGTATGTCTGTATGTATGTATGTATGTATGTATGTATCTATCTATCTATCTATCTATCTTGTTTCATACCGATTTTTAGATGCAGTGCAGATTATGAACAAACCTCGTTTTCTGTGAATGTAAAGGAATTAGACAATGAATTATCCGGATGAATGTCTTCATATTCCTATTTTTTTCTATCATTAAATTTTGACTAGTTTGATCTCTGAATTTCTTCAGATATAAATCGCATCTGGTAATCACCATGTTTCTGTTCTTTAAAATTGTGACCTCTTTTTAGATTCAAGAAGCAACATTTATTTGATGAAAGCACCGGACGAAAAGTAGTGATCGTAACAATAAATATTGAGATATTCGTCTGCAGAGTTCATGTAATAGGGATAAAATTTTGCCTCATTACTTTAGAAATGTAAACATAGATTTAATTGTGTTCTGTGTGTGTGTCTTGATACAAACACCTGGCATGAATTTTTGGGAGGAATAGTTTCTTTTGGTGCCAAATCTCCTTTTTTCTTTTGTTTGAATGTGTCTTTTCCCCTTGATTCCAGATACCCTTTTATCTTTTCTACTTAGCCGAAGAGAAAAATAACTTGTTTTAATACCATAGACAAACTGTTAATACTATCAGTAAATTATGGGTCCATTGTGAATGTGGTACAACCTAAGGGAAAATCCGTTTTAAAATATTTCTTTCAGATATGACGCCTTTTGTGTAAAACTGTTTCTATTCGCTCATGCCGGATGGCAGAATATAAATATTATGTATATATTGTATTATGGGATTGTATGTAAGTCAGAAACGAGACAACACGACTAAGATGAACCAATATAAATTTTGTCACCAGTTGCATTTGGAGGCTGACATTTTATTAAAACTTTTTGAAACCGAAGTATTTGGAAAGAATGGAAGCACAGTATGTTTTTTATTACGCAAGAGAAAACAGCTTTTTGAAAATGCAGTGAAACTATATTTTTTAAATTTATGCTAGTCTGGTACAAGGCTACATGTATTGAGTACTTAATGTCACACAGACTCATTACAGTGTTAATGGTCTGCGAGATTAAGTAATTAAATTCAATCCCATGGGAAATAATATTTACTAATCTTATCAAAGTCTGACACAAGGGTACAAGTATGGGCACCCAGAAATCATTACTGCTAACCATTACTACATGGTGAGGCATCTTATTTAGCTTATTCTGATACAAATTCACAATTTTTATGACGATCTATAAGAATTAAACTCATAACAGATGCAATGACATATGATATAATGACATATGATATTAGCTTGTTAACCAATTCTCCACGACATGACAACTTGTTGAGTTTCTCCACTGACCTTGGTCCGGCTAATAGTCAAAAGAGTAACATCAAGTTAAGATCGAACTCACTTCAGCTAGGCATTTCGTCATCGCAGATCTTATCGACAGTAGCATTTACAAGTCACCTAACTCTAGCATGAAGCTATATTTACAGAGCAGCCAATAGAAATTTCTATGAATGTACTGAGATAAAATCAAATCGCGTATTCATGAAATAAATCAACACAATTTCTGCCATACACATAAGAGCTCAATTGTACAACTACACATGTTACACCGATAAGAAAAAGTAATTAGATATATATGTAGCTCAATCGATGTGAGATTCACAATAAAAAATGAAAAACAAATCAACAAAAATCGCCGGTGAATTTTCTCTCTATTTTAATGTTTATAACCTTCCAAGTAAGATGAGAAATATTAATAATAGCTAGATGGAAATATTAACAATAACTACAATTTTTGTTTGCTAATCGAATATGAATTACCTGTAAAAAAGTTTATTTTAGAGTTACTTTCATTATTTATGCCTTAAAACTGGCTCATAAATACATTTTCAACACGGATAAGTAACAACAATTTCTCAGTTTCTTTAACACTTACATTTTGGGGTACCTCATGCATCAGGAACTGAACTTGACCCTTCTACATTTAGTGCTCAGTCAGGTGCTGTCCGGAAGAATGGTCTCACACAGCAACTGAGTATATTATACATTTACCCAGATAGCGAGCTAGTCACATAGATAGACAGTACCATATAAACGCTGGCAAGGGAGATAATTCTAAATCCAAGATACTTTTACTGGTGAGAAGATAAATGGACGGTATGATTTAAAATTCTATCAGCCTCACTAAATGAAGAATGCTTTCATGTTGAAAGCGTACACCCGAAACTTTCCACTTTTTCTAAACGAAACATCAGATTACTATGGAGCGTGTTGCTGTTCAGGTTAACATAAACGTCAAGATTTCGCATATTGATTTTCAAAGCAGGTAGCCAGGCAGACCTTTCTCAGTTGGACAATTGACGCAACACAATCTTCCTGCTTTGCAATTCACCCCCTCATTCATCACATGGGCCTGTGAAAAACGAAGCTGTGCTTAGTAAGTATCAATACATGATAGATATCGATTTTTGTTTAGATTATCCCCCCAACGAGAATAACATCGATATTTGAAGTTAGCAACAGGTTTAAAATCTGATAATAGGGTTACTTTGTGATGAAGTCCACATGTAAAGTATGAATATTATAATTCTGACTTTCAAAAATAACAGAAGGGAAAACTCAAGCATAATTAAAAAGAAAATCTTTGATTCTGAGGCCTGTCCTATCGCCAGTCATCCTGTACAAATGTTTTAATATAGGAGGAGAAGTGAATGGAAGACAATAAATCTCTAATAAATCAATATACATAAATGGTGTTTGGTAATATTTCAGGAAGTGGTTTTGATCGACAACACTTCTGCAGGCCGCACACACACATGTACACACACACACTCACACGCATATATATATATATATATATATATATATATATATATATATATATATATATATATATATATATATATATATTGGAGCGTTAAAATATCTATATTATATTATGCTCAAGGTTGTGAATTTGGTTCAAATGCTAGAGCAGTAGACTGAAAAAGAGGAACGAAAATATTTCATCCTCGACACTTCATAGATACTTTTCGACATCAATAGCAACAGGTGCCTCAAGAGATTTAATTTCCAACAGAAGGACAGTTCTGCTCATCTGAAAAAAATTTTATGGTCTTGTGATGGACATAACATAAAATCTAATTAGACACATATGTGACAAAGTTTACCTAACTGATTATTTATGATTAAATCTCAAACATGAAAATATCTAAATCTCTATTCTATCTCCAGTTTATATCTGAAATACTATGTGCACATTCATATTTATATATTTATTTGTTCAAATTAGGTAGTTTAATCGAAAGAGCATTCAATAATTTTCGAGAAATATCGCACAAAAGTAAAAATTTAAATAAGAGCTTCGATATACCGAGTTTCTACCGACATAAAAATATTTACTCCCTTCATTTGAAAATATTGCAATTATAGAAATTTTCTTTGAAATACCTCGTCAGCCTTTAGGGAAATGAAACATTTAATAATATTAAATAAAAAAAACTAAAAAAAAAACTTTGCAAAATTGTGAATCTGATCTGACTTCTAATCTTCGTAGTCCTATTTTAAACCATGTAAATTCCCTGTCACGTACAAAGCCACAGCATCACTATGTAATATGTTACTGCCGGGGTTTTCCTGGCAAATGGGTGTAATACCCAACAGGTTTTAAAATTAGAGGTGATTTTCTTAGATTAGTTGCCAACCAAAAGTAGAGAGCATTGTCCGTCTGACTGTTAATCCACAGCCTGAGTGAGAAGAGATGGATTCATATTTTCTCAAACGTATTTGTACGGAAACCGCCGCTGGTTGAAATTTGAACTCAACTCTCAGATCCGACTTTACGCGCCGGCAACAGGTACTCAAAGAGCACATCGCGCAGTCGCGCAACAATTTTAAGACGCCAAAAATGTTTTCACAGAAATAATCTGAAATATTTTTATATTAAAGATTGTGAGCAATTACAGATTTTTAAAAGAAATATTTTTTTTATGATAGACATTATTTTGAATTTGTAATTGTTTTAAGTTGAACAATATTTCTGGTAGCCTCTCTAAGAAATTCTGTTAATTTAGGAGTTTAATATGAATAGAGAATTTAGCGAAGAAATTTGAAGGAAATGTATTGTATGCCTACTTTGCACACTCTTATGCACAGCAGCACGAGTGCCGGACGAAACTGAGCTTTAGAAACATTTCTAAAATGTATAAAGTTGTTTTTCCTAACAGAAATGAGACAACTTCGAAGTTTAACGCTGAAAAACGGTAAGCTACCTATACGCTGACTGCCCATCAGCTTGCTTACCTTACCTTTTACATGTTATCAGCTACTTTGAACAACAAAGCTTGCGACTGATATATTTTCTTTCTTTCAGTATAAACAATTTTATATATCTTAAATTTTACACAGCTTTTGAAAAACATTTCTTTGGTCCTTTTCCTAAATGCATGTGTTTATTCATTATTTATTAAATTACTTCAAGTATTTATAAAAGAAAATTTTATGTAAATAGTTTTATAAAACTCCAATGTCATATCGGTAAATTATTATCTTTATTTATTTGGATTTTAACACTATACGTATCGAAAAGTTATTAAGAATATTTAACTGAATATATTTAACTCTTTTTGAGAAGTAATTAATATTTCGAAAATTAAATGCCCAAATTTAATGGAAATGCTGTAAATTTGTGTGCTGCAAGAACAAAAATTATCTTGAGAAGAGCGCAAAGGTTGCATTGCCTTCCGCAATCATTGTGTTCAAATGATATTTAAAAATAAATCGTAAAATAAAATACAATTACATGAAAAAACGTGAAAAAGAAAGTACTTTCCATTTTCACGAAAACGATAAAGAGCGACAAAAAATCGTTCAAAATGGAGAGAAAAGAATAGTATTTATCACTCAAAACACTCTTTGAGCAAAGGAAAACTAAAAACAAACAGAAACAAAAATCACACTGGTAAAACAAATATAACCGTGTCAAAAATATATTAAAAACCCCCAAAAACTTTTTCTCACAACTTTTTTTATGCGTTTTACTTTTTTCCGAATTTCAAATGAATTTTTCCCTTTGAAGTATTTTCATGAACCTTTTTCTTTTTTCAGTTTCATTTTCCCCATTTAGTCATATCAAATAAAAAAAATGACAAGAAAACAAAGCATAAGAATCGAATTAATTGCAATATTGGTTGGCTTTTCGCTTTCCCTTGGGAAAAAAAACTTTGGGTCATGCCAGCAACACAAGACTCAAAACGTCGTCTCCTCCTGCCGCTTTACTTTCACACCTGCTTTTTGTCTTAGCTCCCTTGAATGGAACTCTCCAGGTCCTGAGTGTTTTATAAACGTTCAGATCACATCTATGCAACTAGAGGTAAGAGTTTAGTTGCGTATAAAATTCAATTTTGCGATGAAAAGAAAAATAATGTTTCCTTTACGAGGGGTAATGAATATTTCAACTATATTAGGTGATTATTATCACAGTAATAAAGTCTATTAAGGACCGAAGTGTAGTGTTTGTTCCTCGGCTCGTGATAAGGGGGCTGGCTTTACTGAACAAGCTTAGGTGGCGTCAGTTTTTGAATGCGCAACTCTTTCGCGCGAAAACAGAAAGCGTCGATGAGAGAAAGTCGGTGTTGCGCCGCAATTAGCAAAAAATATACAAAATGGCTTCTTTTACTGTGGCGTTTCTGCAGCTTTTAGTTGGTTTGCAGCTTTCCTCGGTTTTCTCAGCGTTTGACAATAGAACGAGGCGCGTTCTTCTCAACACAAGTACGCCTCATGCAAATGAGAAAAAGCTGGCTTGAAAACTACTGTAAGCCTGAAAAGCTCCTTTGTAGGCAGTGTAAAGAGAACCAACAATTGTGTATAACAAAGAACAATTAATAAGTTGTTTTTCTACCAAACGGCAGATGGCTGGCTGTGCGCCTTCATCTCTCAAAGTTCACCAGAAGGAAAGGAAAAGTTTTTGTTTTGTTTTTTACCGACACTCATTTGTATCCCCCCCATCCTAAAAGAGGCAAGTTGCATTGGTGGCCGCCGTGTCGCCTAGAAAGTTTTCTTTATTGCAACTTGGCCTGAAGAAAGAAAAATCTGCAGCAGTTGATCGGAAGAATGGATATCTTTTATTGTTTCGATGGCTTGTATAGACTTTTTCTTTTATCAGGTTATGAATAGCTTCCGAGACCCCAACCGGACTAATGTAAGCCACGTGGACAAAATCTAGCTTGGTTTAATAGCGCGTGTGTACCAGACGATGGAGTGGGGGGCGTGTACTGTCTAACTGTACAGAAACATGCGGTCTTTGTGATAGGATCCAATTGCACACGAAGGCCAATAATTTGTACGTAATGGTAATTTGGCGTCAGTGAAGGAACAGGAGGGGTTTAGTCTCAAATGAACAGACGCCCGCTCAGAGCACACGTCGGCCCAGACGACAGCAGGTTTTGAAAAGTATTCAAATGGTCCCAACTTAGTCTGGCGATCACCTGCTTTTAGAAGGCGACTATCCACAACCAGATGCCAAAATCATGATCAAATCGGTATCGGGAGAGGGAGAGTGTGTAAGAAGCAGAAAATGTTGGGAGAATGACTAAAGGTGAAAAGACAATCTTTTAGCTGACAAACATACGAATAAGAGTGAGTTAAAAAAAAAACTAAGTGAAGAAGAAAACAAAAAGAATAAAAGAAATAAAAGAAAGAAATTAATTAATGAACGCCATTTTTTCAACTATTTTTCTGTTTCGAAACTTTTTATTTTTCCTTAAAGATTTTATTTTGATTTTCTTAAAGAACAAATAGGCTCCGCTATATTTGTTCTGATAAGGTGAGATGTGCGCGTGCGTTCGAGACGTGTACAAATAAGATGAAGGTAAAAAATTCCCAGATTTGTCGTGAAATCTTTCAACAAAACGTTAGGTGAGAATGAAGCTGAAAGCGCGTGTTGAGTGTTCCTAAGAAATCAGGAAGGTGTCCGGGGAGGGATTAGATGGACACTATGAGATGTAAAGGCGAAGGGAAGAGACGAGGAAGGTATGAATAAGAAAGGGTGGTGATAAAAAGCGATAAGGCCATATAGATACTGACAAAAAAGGGAAGTGGGTGAGGCCGGGAATGGGCGGGAGAAGAACGTGTTTAAAAGCAAAAGTAGTTTGCTAAAAATACTTTGGTGAAGCTATTGTAAAAAAATTAAAATGTGAGCATATGCATTTGAGGAAATAAATGTGTATATTTGTTTACGAGCACGTATATGTGTAGTAAATGCAGTTGTCTGAATGTTTTGTATGTGTGTGTCAAGTAGAGAATTAGAATCATTTCATTTATTGAGCAAAATGTGGACCAAAGAGGTGAAACACTGACCCAACACTTGTAAAGCAACAGGAAAGGAACAATGATAACAACAATTTTTTTGAATGTCATAAATTATCAAAAAAAAAAAGAAAAAAAAGGAAGCAAATGAAATCTGATTAAATAAAAAAATGAATGTATTTCTTAGTTCCACTTTTGTATTTTCTTTCTTTAAATAATAAAAAACAGCAATGAATTATTCATGGAGCTAGCAATTTCGCGCCTTTTTTCTGGAGGGCGTCTTATATACCAGAAAATGAAGCAAGAGCAATAACAAAACAAAAAAGAAAAAGATAAAGTTTATGTCGATCAAGTGGAGAGTATTGTTCCCACAAATAAAGAAAAAGAAATGAAAAGAAAGAAAAGACGATTTCCTGCTGGTATTTTTTTACATTCTTTTCTTTCGTGATAGATTCAGGTAGGGGGTTGTTTATTGTGGAGAGTTACTTCCATGAATTAACTATGAGAGACTTGGATCAAGAAAATTGGACCTTGTTACATATGTCATGTTGGGCTAGTGCTTCTCAGGTCAAGTTTTTGCTTTTTCGGCTAATTATCGCCCTTGAAGCTTTATAATCTCCCTCTCTCTCTCTCTCTCTCTCTCTCTCTCTCTCTCTCTCACACACACACACACACACACACATAGATTCACATTCAAACTCACGCAAACGTCACTGCGCATTTTATTCGCACTGATTTATTAGCTGATGAGAACACAGAGTGCATTTTTTGTTATATTTTTATTCAGTGATTGTGATTTGGTGAGAGAAAAACCAGAGAAGATTTAAACTTCCTGGTGTGTTAATAATTTTCTGGAGTTTTTTTTCTTTTTCATATCTAAATATGATCACGCCTTCTGTACATGAGGAAATCTCGCACAATTGACCAGATGCTTCGTAATTAGTTTCACATAATTGTAAGTTGAAAACACATTGAAAGCCTTCCAAATATAAGATTAGCACACGCAGAACATTAAAACTCTCGAAAAGTAACTTTATCTGAAATTAGACAGTTTCCTTCTGAAAAAAATCACATCTAGGGAAAGACAACAAATAATCATAATAGAGGTGTGTTTTTAGAAAGGGCAAAATAGAAACAATAACCTTTTTCTGTTTCCTGTTTTTATTTTAAAAAGCTTGTTAAACAAAAAATTCTTGGAGGAGGGCTCAAAATGTTTTTGGCAGAGCCTTGAATCTAGCAAATTGGCGAAAGCCTATCTAAAATCTCCTGTTTTAAAAATGCTGTTTTTACCAAAGCTGCAACAGTTCAAGACTTTGCCTTCTTATGGTTCAATATGCCGCTTCTTGGTCTTTCATAAGTGTCCACTCACATGACACCAAATCACAACCCCGACGTTCTCCAAGGATTTATTAAAGCATTTTCTGTACTAATTTAGATAGTGCAGCATAAAATTCATTCTGCAGAGCTAGTAGTAGAATTTAAAGTCTCAAAAGGGCAATGTATGTTTCTCGATAGATAAGTAACTATAACTATAATATAACTATATAATATAATAATATAAATAACTGGCCCTAACACTTATTATCCATCTCATCTCCAAAGAGTTTTTTTATTTCCCTTAAAATCTATTTAATCTTAAATCTCCCCAGCTTTATACTTTTAAAATAATATTTAAAAAACATAATGAGGCCATAATTAAAAATGCCAAAGAATACATTCAACATAATTCGAAAACAATTTAAATTATTTTTCTTTTTGCATTGATTTTTACTCTTCAAATATTTACTTTCGTCGTTTTCTTTTATTTGTATTTTAACTTTTTCGGCAAATTGTTCATATTGAACTTTTTAGAAGTTTCTGCTACATATGTATAAGTATCCTAATTCGGTTGTGATTTTTATTAAATATACATCTATTACGTAGAATAATAAATGAAAATAAAAACGCTTTTTATTTTTATCTCTATTAATTAATGATAAATACAATGTCCGTAGAAGAATGTTTGATGATTGTTTAAGTTTTCTGATAACGGAAAGTTAAGAGTCAGTGTGTGTATTTAGACGCAACGTGGGCGCGGATTTAATCTTTACGCGTCGAGAGTCGGGCCGCGTGGGCTGGTAACTCGCTCATTCTTTTCCCTCGGCTTCAAATAAGTACTTGAGATTTATCTGCCCCTGTATTTTGTCCTCCTCTCTCTTTCGACTAGCTGCTCTCTTCAGTCGACCTAGAGTTTCCCCGTTTGTCACTTACCGCACTTACTCGAATTCGGCACACTGCCTAAATAGATCTAAAGCTCGAAGAGTTTATAATCCGCTTTTATATTAAACAGATTAAATTTACCTGAAATAAATCTTATTTTAATTAAATTTTTTTATATGAAAATATTAAAAATAAAGTTTTACAGCGAAGAGATTATGTAGTGTTTTAAATTTTTCAACTAAATGAAAAGAAATATTTTTAATAATTAAATATTTGATTTATGTCAGCAATATAAATTTATTCGTGTTTATAATTAAATTAATATGTGAATATGAATGTACGTATACCTGTATGTAAATGTATATATTTATTTATATTTCAATAAATATTTCGTATCTTTATATCTGGGAAATTTATTTAATTCTAACAATACTACTAAAAAAACATAATTTCTTCTCAAAATGTAATAATGGTAATTAATTTAATATTTATAATTATTAAATCAATTCTGAAAAAAAAAAATATGCGGAAAATAGGTAAGCTTTTACATTGGTTATTTTCCAGGTGTTAAGCTTTTCAGGTTAATTAAAAAAATATATATTTTTGACATTTACTATACATAAATTTAATATCCAATTAATATAAAAACAACTTCAATTAAAAGAGTTATTTAAATAACATGCGATATTTCAAAATTCAGAAAACTTTAAAAATTAAAAGAAAAATGAAAATGTATGTTTTTCATTGTTAAAACTTGTTACGCTTAGCAATATTTTTCCTCAACATCTGCTTTCATTGATTAATTGCAAATGATAAATCATTTCGTATCAAAATATGATAAATCACATCTATCAAAAGATTCAGCTGGATTTTAATTTTCTTTTTGTACAAACATTGCTTTAATAGGTTAATTTCAAAAGATTTATTTCATGATATTTATAGTTTCTTTCTCTTGAGTGAATTAATATTAATCAAAATAATAAAATCAGCTTTCTTTTATTTCGTTTTATTTCTTTTTCCTTTTCTTTTCTTTGAAATAGAAGTTGACGAACATTAAAGCTAGTCACACTTATAAATGTTTCTTTTATTTGCACAAAAAACACTTACCACTCGCCTTCAGTTGCCAATATTTATTATTCTTGACCAAATCAGAATTGGTCGTTCTTATTGTTAATTGAGAATCGACAATTGCCAATCAAAATTAAAACCGTACAATAATCACATCAGATTGAGCAGATCGCGTGCATAGTGAGTTTGCTGAGGTCATTGTTATTGAATATTGAATCAACTTCGAAAGCTTCACTTCTGGGAAAAAAAGCTTAGAAAGGGAGGGGCCGAGAAGAAGGGTCAGGTTAAGGGGAGAGGGAAAAGTAGGATTTCCCTGTTCGGAGTTTTTTTTCTTTTTTTACACTCTTCGTCTAGTGTAAGTTTATTATTTTCAGACGTTCACTTCTTGTTATCACTGATGGGGAGGTTTCTTTTGTTCTATGCTTGTTCTTCTAAAAATTTTGTTGACATAACAATGAAAATTCAAAAGGGGAACTGTGAGAGGAAAGCATTGTCATGCGAGCTGTTGCAAAGAAGCATCGAAAAGATTCTGTCAAAATAAAATAACGACAACAATAACATGATTTTTTGTAAATGAAATATATCGGGACAAAAACAAAATATTTTTTCTTTTTTTGATGGCGTGAAATATTTTGAAGTTTTGTTCGCACTGTATATCTGGATTCTTTCCTCAATCACCGAATATTAATTATAAAAATAATCTCATCAATATATAAATGTCTTTCATTCAAATATTGTCACCTCAAATTCATGATTTAATATAATATAATAATATAATATAATATATATATATATATATATATATATATATATATATATATATATATATATATATATATATATATATATATATATATAATTTTAATCATATTAAGTTTTATACGCTATGATTTATAATAATAATAATAATAATAATAATAATAATAATAATAATAACTGCAACAACAACTACAAAAGTAAGTCGTTGTTGTTTGCTCTTGACTTGAATCGCACACATATCGTTCCATGTAAGAGAAGTCATGTTTTTAGACATAATTAATTCCCCTTGATTCTGCTTTGTCCCTGACAAACTTGTAGCATGTAGCAGCCGCAGCTTTCTTGACGCCGGTCATTCACCATCATTATCGCTTCCGCCGTCTCCCCCCACCCATCAAACGGGAGTGGTGGCGGTGGCAGTGGCTGCTACTGCTGTTGCTGTCTCCTTCGCCCAGATTTGCCTCGCGCTGAACCCATGATTTTTTTGTTTTTGTGCTAGAATCCCTGGCCACTTATTTATCAACCCAACTCTTTCATATTTGGCCTACATTTTCGCTTTAGAGCAAAAATCTCATGATAAAGCGAATTTTATATTTAAAAGTTGAAAGAAATGTTCCGCAATAAAAAATCGAATTGTTGTTCTTAGTAATCTTTTAATTATTTTGAAATTTGAAATATTTTTGTTATTTATGAATAAAAAAGGCTAAGTGTATTCGTCCGTCTTTCAATCGGACTATTTGAACTTCGAACACTTCAGATAAATAAATAAAAAGCAACAACAACAACAAATAATTAAATAATTAATACCAACAGCACCAATGATGATGATGATGATAATAATAATAATAATAATAATAATAATAATAATAATAATAATAATAATAGCAGACGCAGCAGTAGACATTAAGTTCAAACACCAGGAGAAATTGTCACTAAACTATTTCGAAACTGTATCAAGTTTCGTGTAATTGTAGCAATTTCTGACGAATTCTGTCTTTTGCTTTTATTTTTAAATATATTGCATTTATCTTTTTAATTTTTTATCCTATTTTTATTTTATGAAATTAGCATCATTTACTAAGGGAAAATAAAGAAAAGTGTAGATATTACATTCTGAGCAGGATTAAAAAAAGTGTTACTTATGCTCAAAATCGTTTTTCGTTTAGAATTTTTCCGGCGATAGTGACAATTATTTTTGCGCTAATTTTAATTACCTAATAATACACTTGTTCTTGTTCTTCTTGTTCTTCATTGTGCCGTATCTCGTAGGTGATCGTGGCTCTCCACAGTTTCCTATCCCTTATAGATCTGTGTAAGTTTTGTCTTTTCGCCATCCCTCAAAGTCCCCTATTCTACTATTTACTACCATAGAGGAACGATATTACATAACAATTTCGCACTTGTTTTTACTAATGCTGCAAAAAGATTAAATTTTTCATCTATTTACAGAAGATGGATTTTTGAAGAAAATTAAAATTTTTATCGGAAATGATTAACATTTCTCATGTAATTTTTTATGACAAAAATAATAAGAATGACAAAAATATAATAGCAATTCTTATGATCACCAGTTAAGATTTGTATGTCATTTCATTAAACAAATATTGTATTTTCTAAACTAAAAATATATTGCATAAGACAAATTCGCTGAAGTTATCATTTATACTTCTATTTCATGGATTATTTAAAAAATACATTATTTGCATAATGTGTATATGCATAATTACTTGTTTATATGTATGTGTGTGTATTTTTGTGTGTTTATAGTGATTGAATTTATATGGATATTCACTTCGTATACAAATGCCTAAAAGTGCATGTGATCTGTCTGTCTGTCTCTCTCTCTCTATATATATATAAATATATATATATATATATATATATATATATATATATATATATATATATATATAAATATATATATATATATATATATATATATATATATATATATGTTGACATCACTCCAAATTAGAAACTAATAGTGCACTTGTAGAAATGGACCCAACAGGATGACTTATGCGTAATTTATTAGCAAAAATATGCAAAGCGCACCGGATTGAACAACGTTTAAGTATTGGAGCAGAAATCTATCTCCAATGTTTCAATTGCACTACATTTTTCTCGCGCAACAGTAGCAAAATCACACGATGAATATATAAATCTTGGAAAGATTTCGAACAGACATCTGCGATAAGTGAAAACTGCTGGTGATAAACACATCCCAATTCAAAACTAGTAACACTAAAACTAATATGGTTTCATAAATGCCAACAATGATATCATAATTAACAATATTGTATGGCTAGTGTACATCATCTGGTCAGAGGGCATCGTGGAAATCTGGATGATGGAAGATTTGCGTTGATTTGAGTTAAATTTACAGTTCTTTTGGGCAAACGGTCAAATTCTTTTGTGAAGAGGTCTGTATAAGACGATGGATCCACTCTGGCAACAGTTCACAAAGACCACACGTGAAAATGAAGCCTTGCATGACAGACATAACAGGGTACGATAGATAAATTGTCTTCTAAATTACACAAAAATGCGAATAACACTGAAATCTCATTTTAACAGGTATATTTACCAACATTACACAAAAATATCTTCAAATACTGTTTTATTCAATAAAATCGCCATTGGCTTCAACCACGACCTCCAGATGACTTTGGAAACTCTTGCAACTCTTCTGGACGGTTTCCTTGTTTAAGTTAGTGAATGGTGCCATAATCCTTGCCTTCAGTTCATCTTTGGTGTTACAAGGAGTTTTGTTCGTCTTTCGCTCAACTGCTCCCCACAGATTATAATCAAAAGGGGTTGCAATTTGGGGAGTTAGGTGGACAGATGTAACGGGTGATGTGGCCGCAGGAATTGTATGACAGCCATGACTGGTTTCTGCTTGTATGGCATGGTGCACAGTACTGTTACCAGACATAGGGTCTTCCAGAAGTCACCCTATTGACCCAGGGCAGCAATACCTCCTCCATGCATTTGATGTAGGCCTCCGTGTTAAGTCTAAGTTAGTTCCTTATCAGAACGATCAGAATGGGTTTTCCGAGCTGCCGTACCGTTGTAATCACCATTATACCCATCCAACTCTTTTTGAATACTCTGCACTGTTCTCAGTTTGACACACAAACACTCTGAAATGTTCGTATTGGAGCTTCCGGTGAAAATACCAAAGAGTACAGCATACCGTTTCCAAATTTCTGGCGGAGTGAATTGCGTCATGGTGATCTTTTTCTCACAGACAATGCCCAACTAACCCTAATATTCTGTGCAGTCGACAAAAAAAAAAACAAAAAAAAAAACGACGCGCATGAGCGAAATTAAAAATATAAAATGGTGACAATTTACCCATTACAACCTGTATTCCACTAAGATAACGCAACATCACCATCGGGGACCGTTAACGTGAAATTGGTTCAAGGAAACTCCGCTAACTTCCAGGTACTCCAATGGTCATTCTCTCGTAGGATCTAATTCAAATCATAATTCCACATAATCTTTCTTATGCAGGTGAAGGGAGAAGCTACATGTTAGATGTCTCTATTTTGGGACCTACAATCTATCTATCTATCTATCTATCTATCTATCTATCTATCTATCTATCAAATCGCGTGTCCCCTCGCATATTAAGTGAAATCGAGATAGCACTTTTTTCCGTACGATATTCCTATTCTAAGGTTTTTTGTTTCTGAGACGAAATTTTGGCCAAATTTCGTTTCGAGAATTTTAATTTAATTTCGACTTGAAATCTAAATTTCTATTCGCAGGCCAGTGAAAACTCGTTGATTATAATAGTTATATACGAGGGATGCTTTGAAAGTACTGCCTGTCATTTTTTCCGTAAATTACAACATATGCAATAAACACAGTAACAGCGTTTGATTGAGAAATCTTTCAGCTACACAACAATATTTCTCGCATAGTCACCACCATTCATTATGCCTTTGTACAAGCGTAGTGTAAGAGCCTGCATACCGTGCTCCTCAATATGAATTATCTCATGCATTATGGAACGCATTATGCGCACCTACTATTTGGTTTCCATTATGTTTTATAAGGGTCGACGAATGCCACTTCTTTTCCTATGGAGGAATTCAAGGATACACTTTTGCTACATATGCATTTTCCTGTGAGGCGTCTTTTTGCCAGGCTGGTGCTCAGCTACTGACTCGAACAAGTAAAAAAGTATGGATTATTAGCGAGAAGGTTCAGCGGGAAGGAACAACATAATACGATAATCGTCATTACTTTCAGAACAACATCCATATTTATAAAATTGGTTAAACAATTTTTAGCTGCAATATGATTTTTTCCGTTAAAAAAATAATTAATAATGTCATCAGTTTGTTACCAATAAATTAAGATTTAAATGTAAAATGAAACTATGAATCAAATGTGATATTCATGCAACACCCCTTTTTAATTTATCCCCTTCAACATTTAGCGCCATTAAATTCGCAATTTACGAAAATTATTATTTTTAAATTCAACTATTTACATAATTAAAAATGATTTAATTTTAAAACTTTATTTCCAAATGTAAATTTATTTTATCAATAGATGATGTACAAATGGTTTGCAAAATAATGATACCATTTCTAATCCAATGAATTCCAAAACACAAATACAGAATCATTTTACACAGAGATATCAAACAATGATGACTATTTACTTACAAATTTCCCTGCAACACATTACTTTCTTCTTATCAGTAGAAACTTTACACAGGTTTTTGTACTCCTTATGCATAATATTGATTTTTCTTTTAATGGAAACTGTCAAGTAATAGACATTGCAATAAATGCATTGTAACTTTAGTTGAATTGCAATTTCTCTTTAATGGTTTAAATTAAGAAAGCTAGTGTTTCACTCTATCAGGCAGGAAATATTCCAAGAATTCTTTTTCTCAAGGCAATAGACAATTTCTAAATTTTTAGCAGTATTAAAATTGATACAAGATTTGCAGGTGGCAGTAAGACCAGTCCGGATGTCAGTTTTAGACTTGTCTCACCTTTTTGTGGCGTACTTCTCGTATTGGAAGAAAAGGAACTTTCTATTTTATTTTATGAATTTTCTCTAGTCAAACTAATTCAAACTCCTCCATACAGGCATCTTTCTTGATTCCTCTAGTATTCTTATAAATAAATATGTAAGGGCAAAATATGCCACTTTGACGCAGCCACCTTTTATTTAAAGCATTTCTATAATTTTGTATCAATCAAAAAGCAATGAGCATATAGCGATTCCATGGGAACCCATCCACACACTCTGGCATTATGTACTTACTGAATGACCTCTTATTATGTACCGAATGACCCATTATCATTATATCCTGGCAGATGCAAGAAAAGTAAAAGGATATCTTTAACATTTATTTTAACTTCACTTTTGGAAATCTGTAGAAGAAACAAAATCAAACACACTTAAAATATTGTCAGTCATCTTCTATCTCAAACTCCAACCCCTAATGTTAGAATAACAAATTCTTTCTTCTCCATATTGAGCCATACAATAGTATTTTCAACCAAAATCACCTGCCAAGGAGGATTTCCAGAAGAACTATGGCATAATTGACAAATTATATGATCAATTACTCGCATGTTTTTGGCTTTATATGATTTTCTGTCAGTAAAATTGATGGCCTTCAACTTCCAGCTTCATTGTACATTGATAAAGTCAGTGGGTTTTGGTAAGACAAAATTTCAACCCATAGATATCTTTTTTCCCATCACCACCAAACTTTTAACAGTAATATGAGTTTTGGTTTTATGATGTTTTCGTAAACTCTGTTCCTGTTTTATAAATCGATGGACTTTTGTTCAAAATTAATGAAAAATGCATTAATTTGTTACAGTTCTTTGAAAAAGTCACCCAAACCGAAAATTCGATTTTACCATTTACGCAACAAGGGTAAAAAAAAAAAAATTAAAAATATCTTTTGCGATTTCCTTTATACGCTCTTTACTTCTTTTGATGAATGGTCCAAGGAACAGATAGCTACCAACAATTTGGAGTTTAACTGGTATACTGCTTTCTTTCTGATGTAATTCTTGAGATTCTTCATCCAGATGAACTTTTTCTTTCAGTGGTAGAAGAATTTTTTATAAGACATTATGGTTAAAAATGAATATTTGGAGATCTTTCAGCAAATCAATCAGCGTTGCTCAATCAGGAAGCTTATATACTCTGAAAAAGAATATTTGATCACAAAAACAACACACTTTTCCCATTCGCCTTATCTAAATGACAATCCAACCAACGCTCACGCGTATATAGTCCCACAGAATGCACGTCATAAATTTCAAGAAAGTTCTAGAATGTTCCATAAATTTTTAGAAGGCACCCAAAAGTTCTAGATGTCTCCATAAAGTTCTAGAATGCTACAAAAAGTCATAGTACTACTATACTTATATACAATTTTAGAAAACTTATGTTGGGGGCGACATATAAAAAAACTAATTAAACCTCTCTTCATTATTTTTTAACAAAAGTTCATGGAATTATGATACAGGAAATCAGTTATTTTACAAAAAGTCATAACCTTAGTGAGTATGTCATAAACGTTATTAGACAATTCATAATCGCTCAAAAGTGCTCATTTTAAGACACTAGTCCCTTTACAAAATTAATCGATATTAAATTTCTTTCGATATATAATATGACCACTTTTAGAAAAACTTTATTATTTTTACCAGGATCTCACCTATAGTGGGTTTTGGAGTGAGGTTGTGGACTACATATACCTATCAAACATCTTTATTTGGTGTCATCTGCCCACTTTTTGGTCTTTAATCTAAAATGTATTAGATTATTTTATTTCTTAAATTTCCTCCCTTACGTAAACCTCCTTGTTTCATATGCACTTAGCATATATTCTCCAAGTCATACCAAAATCCATTCCAGGTTATGCTATGTATATGATGGGAATGGGAGGGAATTTTCTGTTATGGCATACAGTGTATTCACATTTTGGGGGCTCTGAAACTTGAACAGATATAGGAGTTCTTTGCAACCAGAAAAAATGTGGTAGCATCCAATAAGATTCCAAGGTACAATGCAACGACTTCGAGGCCCAAATGGTTGAGAATGGGGTAGTGGGGTAATGTCCTTGAAAATGAATCACGGAGTAACCCTCACCCTCAGCAACGAGGCCTGGGTAAGCGCTGTTATCTTCTTTAATGTGGTTGTTTCATAACAGATTACCACAATTTTTTAATTTAACCATTACATCGCAGATTTTGAGTAAAATCGCTGTCCTGTGTTATCTCACATGCCAAAATCACTGGTGTTAAATATTTTCTAGGCTATGTTTATAGTTTTTTCAGTTATGACGGATGAAAATTAGGGAAACGTTATATACAAGCATGATGCGTCATATAATAATGAAAAACATTACAAAGACCACAGTCAATATATTTTCTTTTGACACCTATGATCATACATACTACATTAAATACATTTTACAAAATACTCTTTTCCTGTTTTTCTTTGTAATATATTTATATCCGTTGTCATATGAGAGCTTCATTATAACGTCATTTTCTAGAGACAATATGTATAAAGAATTTAAGCGCTATTCAGTCACAGTAGACCAAAATTTATTTTTATAAAGGAAAGCTTTGTGAAATCCCATTCTGCTTCACAGCTTGTGATAGGCATTGTCAAGTACAACTTAAGTGAATTTGCAATATCCGGCAACACTTCAATAAGATGTTGCTCACAAATAAGCTGAATAACTTCCTGTGCCGTGGTTTGAGATTTCCTAGGGTGTATATATATTTTGAACTGATAATATTCGTTTACTAATATGTGGTCAATACAATCTTTGTAATGCGATATTATAAGTTTAATATTGTCCTCATCACTTTCAGAATTGTTCATCAATTCTGAGAGGAACATGAACTATTTCACAATTTACTCATATAATTGCATAATTGGCTTGCTAAGCATAGAGTTGATTTAGGACCTTTATCCTAAATTTTTCAGCTCCTCTCAGAGATGTCCTACCATTTGTTCTCTGAAAATGTATTTGTGATTTGGGTCTGGATAGAATTAGAAGAATTTAAGGTGATATCTTCGGACAAAACTTTTGCTTCTGATTCATAGTGTACAACCCTGTCGGTTGAATTTTCTCGGAGTTCTTTAAGAAACGAAAACAAAGATGATAGCAGAAGATAATCTTCAAATACACCAAAGTTTGGAATTTCTTCCTTGTTTTGTTGAAACGCTCCACACTTCTTCCCAAATGACTATTAAAATAGCATATTCCAACTTCTTTGCATCTCATTTACATTCTCTTCTGAGTCGATGTTTTGGGGTTTGAAAAATAACTGTATATTCATTTTCAATTGCCCAGACAGCTACATAGGGTGCAGACCTTAAGCACTTTAGAGAAAATTCTAGATTGATCTGTGTGTTTAAAACCTCCCATCTTCGTGGAGATCCAGAAAAGAAAGCATACAAATCCTGCAAAATGCCAAAATAGTTAACAACTTCAGTCACAGTAGACACCAATTTCTCACTTACTTTATAACAGCTACACCTCTATTCAGTACTTCAAAATAGTACTCTATGTTTTTGTCATCTGTTCCTGAAGCTGCTGAACCACAGTATTTTATTTGAATTTCTTGTTATCCAACACAACATCACCCTTTTATGTTCCATTATGTCTTCATGATTCTCCAGAGTTCTAAGTTTATTCATCCAGTCAGAACACCCACCTGTTGTAAGTGACATTGAGAAAAGAGTTTGCAAACAAAACAGCATAAATCCTGTGCTCTTTAAGTAAACTAAACAGGATTACATCACAGTCTGACCATTTTTCAATCTTTTTGTTTGAGATACTTCTGTTTTACTCCTTGTAAACCCTGCTGGATTCGGTATACATCTGTTTTTATTTATTTTAAGAAGAACGAAAATCTTGAATTAAACAATTTTGCATGCAATATATTCTTTAAAATCACTGAATTTGCTTCCTGTTTCTCATCTGTCTCTTCTTGTTCCACAATACTTTTATATGAGTTGAATATTGTTAGAAAGCTCCCATGCTTTGTGCATTATGATTGGCTTCACTTGTGCTTGCATGACTTGTTTCAGTTGTAGGTGTTGACATTGGAAAATAATTTGATAGTTTCATACATTTAAAAATTTCGTCAGATCGTTTTTCCTTGAGTCTGCGTTTTTGGTATCCACTTAAGTACTGTCTTGAACTCATTGCTATTCATGGAATTAAAAAGTAACTGATTTAATTTCTTCAAACTGTTATTTTTATAGAAATATAAATGAAGCTTCGCTACTCTGGATATTATGATGATAAAGTTAAATTTTATACAAGTTATAATCGTTTTAACACATGGTGGAGTCTATTTTGGCTAGTGCGTGCCAGGACCTAACGACAATAGTATGACATTAAGGATGGTCCTACGACCAAATTTAGCAGGTGCAATTTGATACCAGTGTAGTCACTGCTGTGAAATCGGTATCCCAAACCCTCGACTATGACTCCTGAAATCTTAGAAGGATCCACTCTAACTCCGTCCCCAGAAATATTCTTCTTTCATAATAGTATTTACTATTTATAGAGTTTTGATTTTAAAAAGAACAAATATATTTTTCAAAACTCTGAATTCAACGTTTCTGTTCTCTTTGTGTTTTTTAATGAACAAAATATAGAGAATTCAATTGTAAAATATATTAAACTTATTACATGCAAAATAACAACAGGAAACTCAATTTAGATAACAACAACAGCAAAAAGTAAGCGTCACTTGGTTTTGTATTTTCTGTGTTTTTGAAACCTTTGTTTAAATTTCTTTTTCGTAAATAAACAAAACTTTCAGCATTAAAAAATGAAATAACATCATGAAAGGTCGCGACCCATTGAAGGAAACAGACAGGCATAAAAGAATCTGTGGACACTAATAAGAAATGCACAGAAAAGAGGAAATGGAGCGATAAACGAAAAGTAAATATGTTTAGAACATTCATTTTTCTTTCAGTTATATTATTTCGGTCTAAAACAGTTTTTTCTAAATTTTCTATTTTTTGTTGAATGTTCTTTTCTTAGTTGTTTGATATAATGTGTGAAAGCAGAAATACTGTTCACTTAATTGGTTTTATTTGGATGTGGCTTTTTTCTTTTGATACAAAAGTTATGTACCACTTGCTGAGATCAGCTTCAGATTAATAAATTAAATTTGTTTGTTGGGGTATTTTATTGTTTTAAATGGATTCTTTATGAAAGGATCAAAATTGTATTCCTTTTATGAAACAATGAGGTCTGTAATTAATTATTCCCTAGTTTACAAGTGTCTGTTTTATTTTTTATTATCATGGTTATAAACAACCACATTGTAAATTTTAACTCTTCTCTCTTCAAATATATAGGTTTTTCGTACCATTATGCTCAACGATGTTAGTACTGTGACGCTTCAGATGTTAAGTTTTGGTTCCAGAGTAAACATACCTATTGAATATATTTTCAGACTTCTAGAGTATCTTTGATCTACCTTAAGTCAGAAATAATTTTCTGTCGTGATAGATGAATAAAGCAGGCTGTGTGTTTCAGAAAAAAGGCTAACAAATATAATAATAATCAATATTGCAAATTCAAAATCTTTTTGGGATTCCTTAAAAAGTGCTAAATATCAGGTAAATTAAGTTTTTTAAATCGATTTCAACCAATGCATGCAGTAAAGCCTCTAAGACACAAGGGGGTACTGGATGTGGAAGAATTAGAGACAGAAACATTACTAATGAGTGAAGAAAATGAGTAATCGGGAGGACAGTAGATAGCGATTGACATGTCATTTAAATTTTAGAAGATTAAAGTTGGCTGGAAAGCATAGAACCAAAAAGGAGTTCCACCAGCAGTGTGAGAAAAGAAACTGTTAACATAGAATATACGGTTACATCTAGCCACCTCATCTGTAAATCGATGAGATCTCGACGCCAGTCGAGGACTGCGCTTAAATTAAAAAATCCAGCTGCCATGGCGAAGAGCTCATCCGAACAATTACCCTGAAAGTATTTATAGAAAAGAAACCTGGAAGTAACCTTAAGGTAGTGGGAAAGTAACTGAAACCAAACCGCCATATCAGAACCGATAATATTACTGATTCTTATTTGGATATTATCAAGGAGCCCAAGACAAATAGCAGGAGCACCAGATCATATGTGGCAGCAATATTCTAAGCATGGACGAATCGTAGACTTATAGATATGTATGATAGGTTTTCGAGGGAAAAATTGTCTCGCACGACGAAGTGAACGAACTTTCTTAGAAGCTGATCTAGCAACGGATTCAATATAATCTTCCCACTTTATGTCAGCTGAGAATGTTAGCCCGATAAGGCACGACGAGTCAATTTTCCTGGAGGTCAGCATCAGCCATGCTAATGGAGAGCAAAAAGGGGTTTCTTAGATGCTTAATGGAGAAAAATCTAGTTTTGGAGGCGTTAAAATTAAGCCATCTTTTGCCCCAGTTAACAACAGACTGGAGGTCGTTTTGGATATCAAATGCCATTTTGGCCTCATCAAACTGATCAGACGTACAATCGAGAAGGAGCAAATGGTTGTGTCATCAGGGTAGATATCAAGTTGGGAGCTGATTCCATCGGAAAGTTCATTAATGAAAATTAAAAACAAAGTAGGACCAAAGATGGAGCCCTGGGAGATACGCACGTTAGCAGTAAAGGATCTAGACGAGTGACCGTTCAGGATAATTCTCATTTCACAACTTGATAGAAAAGACTGGAACAGTTGCCAAATTTATCGAAAGACACCGTAACTTTTCAGCTTGTGGAGAAGAACTCTATGCCAAAAATCGTCGAAAGCTTTTGCGATGTCCAAATCTACTATTTTTATTTAGAGTTTGATAGACTTTCCGCAATTATCGTCAGTACATTAACAGTTGACCTGGAGAAACGAAAGTTATATTGCTCGTCTGAAAAAAGGCCCTGCGATGAATGATGCGTAATCAATCCAGCATTGATTAAGACTTTTAGGAATTTCCCAAAAAGTGGTAGAAGTCTAATAGGATGATGGAAGTGTCGGACAGTTCACACGGGTTCTTAAAACTGGAACAATAGTTGATGACTTTCAACAGGCAGGAAAGCAGGAGTCATCGAGGCATTTATTATACAATATAGAGAGAACAGGGGCCAGTTCGGGAGCACACTTCTAAATGACTATTACAGGGATATCATCAGGTCCACATTCTTTGTGGGGATCTCGGTTCGCGATGATAGCAGAAAACATAGAAGGAATTATACGCATATCACTCAACAGAGCCTCAGTTCTTTGTGTGAAGTTAGGCAGAGATACTCTAGATGACTCAAGAGTAGAGTTTAAGGAGAATTTATGGGATAAGCATTCAGCTTTATCAGCAGAGGAAGATAACATCTCAAATTTATTGAAGCGGTCCGGAATAGAGAAATAACACTTATTTAATACACTATTACAGAGCCCTCAGTAATCACGAAAGCCAATGAGGTGTCTCATTCTCTCAGGAATCGTTTACATTTATTACGAGCAGCAATGAATAGGCGTCTGTTGCGATGGGAGCTCTCCTGCTGATATAGCCGGAAATAGTGGTTCCCGAGAGCTGTTATGGCTGAGCATGCTAGTGTGAATCATGGAGAAGATTGAGGTTTCAACTGGTATTTACTAGAACGAATGAAATCATCCATGCTGGCTTTGACTCAAGAAGAAACCGCAGTGACGCAATTCTCAATTTGAAGGTTACTTTTATTTTTCGTTTGGATTTCATTCACTAAGTTAAAAAGAACAAAAACACAAACAAAAATAAATAAACCTGAGAGATTAATCTTAATATGCTACTTCCTAAAAGTTCAACTGAATAAGCAAAATACAAAATTGTACGATAAAATAAACAGAAACATCACAGTAAATATAGGAACTGAATTTACTGACGTACTAGATGGTGGCTAACGAAACAGCAGAAATATACACACATCAATATCACCCATGCTAACTATAACGTTAGGATTAAGAGGTGAACATCTGATTGTTGGTGTTAAAATGCACAAGCGAGACGAGTGCATCCTGAATTGAGAATTCAGTTGGCATTTTATGGTTCCGATTGATCCTATCTTAAGGGCTGAGCTGTAAGACTATTAAGCCGTATGTCACCTAAAGATTCGAGGATCCAACTACCAAAATGTACACTAGGAATAGATTCTGGCGAGCTCAGTGCGTTCATATAGCTGAGGGTTTGGAGGTTGAAATCCTAAAAAGAAAAATTTGAAATTACAGGGGAATTTTGGGGCGATATGACATGAGTATAAGAGCATATTCTAAGATCTAAAATAGCTACTTCAATGTATTGACTTATTATTCTATCACTAAAATGGCTTTATTTTAATAACAAACACTTAAATAAACATCGATTTTGTTGAAAAAATTCAATCATTAAAAAATTGCTTCAGGAACCCATCTGGGAATAGGCCTCTTGAAGCTTAATTTTCATTAGTTTCATCGTAGATCCGCCGTTAATGGCTTACTTGCAGAGAACAAAACCATTCATTTGAATAATTATTTGATCATTCCTTCTTTAGATCTTATACCTCCTAGCTAAGCATATATTTTCCTCCTGCTATTTTCTTGATAATTTTGTATATAATTGCTTCATCTGTTTACTTCTGTTTTCTGAGTATTTCATATTTAGAAATCTATCAGACCTTATAGCTTAACGATGTTTACTATTTATACTTTATGATGAACCACATAAAATATTAAGAAAAATATTCAAGATTCTCATTTGAATCAATTATAATCGATCATTATTGGAATACAAACAAGTAACTAGTTTTACGCAGCCTATCTGGAAACTTTTCAGTTATTTTGAATATCTTCAAAACACGGCATTGATGCAACTTGGCAGCCAACCAGGACTTTATTGCATATTCATGAACAGTAACTCTCCCAAGGGGTTACTTGATAGGTAGTACAACGCCATTTAGCGACATAGCGAACTGTGTAATTGTCCCATTCACTGTGACCGAACGAGTATATAAGCGAATATACTTCAAATTATCATCCACAAATATTCTTTGAAGGATTAAAAATACTTTCTAAGATGATTTAATGAAATAAGCCCATATAAAAGTTTGGTGCCGACGTTTCAAACTTGTTCAGAAATCTGTTGAATGCAATCCACATTCTAAGAGACCTTTAACAAATAAAACAGCTGACGATGTTGAATGCGTGTGGTCTGCAACCGAAGTGAATTGGAGATTGACAGTGAGAGAATTAGAAAATAACTTTTACGATTCAGTGAGGTGTCCGGAAAGTATACAAACATTTAGAATATCTCAGTTGTTCATTATTCGTACAGGCACTTTTTGGCAAAACGTCACACCATTCAGGAACGTCAGCCCGCTTTTAAGGAGAAGATGTGAATATCTAAAATTTTTGACTTTTCGCAAAGGTAAAATCGTCATGGAAATAGTGGACGAGATCAGGGAGAAGTCAACAATTCTGCTTATAGCGATCTTTAATTGAACTTTGGCTCCTTTGAAAAGGGAAATGAACGCTAATATAAACGTGCAAAGTGGAGAGCTTTCGTCAGCAAATGTATTAACATCCTGTAATTTGATTTCATTGCATATATTACATAATTCGATGAGCTGTAATTGATTATCAATTTTGGCTTTTAAATAACTGATATCTGCAGCAGTTGTTGAACTGAGTTCGAATTCTGGTTGAGGCTACGCGTGTTCACGTATTGAATTCAACCCAACTTGATCTACGCTCCATTGTCAGCTATCTTGACAAAATCTCACCAGTGGCGTAACACAGTCACTGGAGTAAAAGAACTGCTAATGGCACCATGTAAGTCAATATTACCAGTTGTATGTTATTTGTCGAGGAAATGAGAGCTGTCTAAAAAGTCTTTTACCTTAGTGATATTATTTATAATATCTCTAGAGTAAAAGTAGTTTTTAGACATGTACCCTTGACTTTCTATATCATAGAACCAACGAACTAGCCATCTTAATATTTTAATTTCTTCATTCGATATAAAAATTTGTGTATCTCCACCAACCGCTCAACTTACACAGGGCAGAACAATTATCATTTCAGACAACAGAATCGGTGAAGCGAGTTTAAATCCCGGTTGAGAAAACTTTAAATGCCATATTAATGAAAGGCATGAATCCAAATCTCCCGATGCCTTTTATTTTAATCATATCTTTGTAACTGGCGTGACAGAATAATAGACATAAAAACGTATGGGTGAGCGTATACATAGGTAATTGATTCTATAAAACTTACTTTCCCAAACAACAGTAGTAAAATAGCTAATTTTCAATTGTCAGCTCTAGTAGGTA
>OZ038476.1:593148-658148 GCA_964036315.1 Acanthosepion esculentum | reverse complement strand
CGCCTTCGCCGCTCCGCCCAGAGTTCTGCAGCTTGGGCTTCTTTCTATCTTCTGACAATGGCAATTGGCACACACTTGTAGCATCGTTTGTTTTGTTGTTTTTTTTGACGTCTTATTGTTATCAGACAAATGGATTTAGCAATGAATAAAATGTCTTGCTTATATTGATTGGAAAACCATTATAGTTGATTGGATCTTTCACTTCACAGACACTTGCATATAAGCATACAGGGAAGTAGATAAATAAACATACAAACATCAGTTATTCTATACATGCTTTGCTCAATGTTGTTGTCTTTATTTAATGAATAGATCCACGACAAAAGGTACAAAATAATTCTGGTTATTTTTCCAAAGTATTCTGTGCAATTCTTTGTAAAATACTAAATTTTCTTTTTAACCTTCGAACTGTCGGATTAAAATATAAAAAATATATCCATTAATTCTTTAAAAATAATATATGTATATGTATAACACAAAAAAATGAATCTGAAACTTTCACTGCATAATGTTCGAACACTATGATTAATGCTTAGAATGGATGAAAATAAATATTGTGTAATATCGATGCATTTTTAATTAGGCTAAAGATATACATGTGTATTCATGTAAGTGCAGTGGCAAGTAGAATAAATAAACCATTTTGATAAATGTATTTAATTTTTTCGAAAATCTTTAGTGTTCGACTATGTATTTTCGGAAATTATATGTGTAGTCCATCAGAACTATAGTGCAATGCTAGTTTACACGTTAAAAGAGAAGATACAGATCCCAAAATAAGCCATGCAAAAGTTATGAGCAACTATATGAAAAGTGAGAAATTGGTTTATTTTGAACGATTTATGGCAAGGTGCACCGAAATGTTTGAATATTTCATTTTCTGCTATGTCAGGTAATAAGTACAAAGGTAAATAGTTACCTTAGCAAAGTAATCTATTTTCTCCGTTTAGTATTCAATCGATTTTTATCATTTTCTTTTTGTTTTTAATGTAGTCCAAAACATTAGACTCCCACCACCGAATTATACAGTCTTGGATTATTTTGTGTATCAATTGATTTTCGGAATACTCTTTAATATTAGAAGTGATTTCAATTTTGATTTCAGCAGTAAATATTACAATTTTCAATATCCGATAACAGAATTATTTTAGCATTGTTTGAATTTTAGTCTATTGATGGATTTTAATGTGTCCACTTAAATTATGACTACATAATATCCTTTTTATTCTATGAATTGAAACATCAGTAGCTATTCTTTCAGCTATTATTAGCGAGCTGTTAATTTCAGGTTAGATATTGAGAATTTAACTAGCTTTCTCTGATCTCCTTTGTCGAATCTTCAGAGCCTAATACTCCTTTTCGTAATCAAAATGATATCAACGCCATCATGCTTCTCGATATTCCAATTTGACGTTGGCTTTGTGGCATTTTGATGATACGCATCCTCTTCTCATTTTTCTATTATGAAATTTAAACCAATTGCGTTAAAAATCGAAATTGATGGCTCCAACGTTCATAAAATATGAGTATAGTTCATTTAACATATGATATTTATTAGGTCATCCCATAAGTTCTGTCCGAATTTTAACTTTTTGTTAAAATGAACGAAATTTAAAGTGTATTTTATAATGTCTAATGGAGCTGAACATTATTTTTATGTTTAGATGCATTTAAACTGATCAAATTTTATTTCAGAGAACAATAAAATTAAATTTTGTTTGATTAAAACCCTGCTAACATGGAAGAACCCAAGAATCATTTGAGGCACATAATGCTTTATGAGTTCAAGAAAGGAAACTCAGCAGCCGAAGCGGCTAGAAACATTCACTCAGTTTATGGAGAGGAATGTGTGAATGAAATAACTTCCAGAAGATGGTTTGCAAAATTCAGAGGTGGAGATTTCACCCTTGAAGATGAAGATCGAACCGGACGTCCAGTTGAGTTTGACGAAAAGCTTCTTGAAGCAGCCCTTGAAGAAAATCCTGCTTTATCCGTTGAGGAATTGGCAGTGGTTCTCAGTTCAAACCATACAACTGTTCATCGTCATCTTCAACAACTTGGAAAAGTTCCTAAACTTGGAAAATGGGTGCCTCATGAATTATCTAAAAACAACCTCAAATCCCGAGTTGACATCTGCTTTTCTCTCCATTCTCTCCAACTTGTTTCACCTTTTTTGGATAGACTTGTGACTGGCGACGAAAAATGGCTCTTTTATCGAAATGTTAAGCGTCGTAGACAGTGGCTTGGTAAAGGGGAAGGACACCAGCCACAACCGAGAAGGGAACTTCATGGGCAAAAGATTCTTCTTTCAATCTGGTGGGATTGCCAAGGAATAATCCACTTTGAATTCTTACCACCTAATGCAACAATTAATGCTCAAATATACTGTCAGCAATTAGAGCGTTTGAACCAAGCTTTGAGGAAGAAAAGACCTGCTCTAGTGAATCGAAAACGGGTGATGTTTCATCAGGATAATGCGCGACCACACACAGCAAGAATCACGTCACAAAAGATCGAAGAACTTGGTAGGGAGAAAATTCCTTATCCACCTTATTCTCCCGACCTTGCTCCTTCAGACTACCATTTGTCTCGTAGCTTACAGAATCATTTGGAAGAAACAGCTTTTGTAACATAGGAAGAGGTTAAAACTGACATTTGTGAGTTCTTCGAATCAAAGCCAAAAGAATTTTACAGTAATGAAATTAGTAAGCTTGTTAATAGATGGAAGGAATCATACATAATCAGGGAAAATACATTGTTGATTGAATCTGTAATTAAATGTAACATTTGGTTACTTGTTTTCTTTATTCAAAATTCGGACAGAACTTATGGGATGACCTGATACATATATTAAATATGTATATTTTCCGAATTCTACTAAAAGGGGGCATTTCAGGTCATTATAAGATTTATATATACATTATCTAAATGACTATTTCCTACAAGTAATAACTATAATCTTACTTGATCAGGTTTATAAACTGCATGACTGATAATTTATTCCTCTGGGATCTAATGTCGTACAACATGACAGCATATCATTTAACTATTGCAAGTTACTTAGTAGAGTTTTTAAAGAGAAAATTTGTTTGTCTAACAAATCCTCTAAATATTCAGCGTGAATTAAATCTGGCGAATTTGGTGGTCTGAGACAAACAGTGAAATAATCTGAAGCAATTTTCATATAACTCGTGCATTGCCACTACCATTGTCGAAGACTATTATGACGAAGGAGTGTTCATAGATTGCAGTGATGTTAAAGTTGGTGATACCTAACGAATCCCCTTCAATATGAATTATAGGGCCCAATGTTTCCCATAAATAAGTTGCACAAATCATCACATTGCCTCTATCAGCTTTCTCACTGTTCATACATTGCTTTTCAAGAGTAACATCATACATTTATATTTTACCAGATAATCTTCCATTGATATAATGTGCTCATGGGCACATTAAATTTGTTTTTGGCGCTATATATTAGTTATGATGGCAGGCCTGCGGCTATACATCATACTGCGCTATAAGGATCATATTATTCCATATCATCACATGTTGCTTCCTTCACGCCGATGTAAGCGAGCTTCATGTGTCTCTTTAGGACGATGACGTTTCACTTTTCAGACTACTGCCAATAGGTGCTTTCTACAAATGAACGTGGAAACCCGCAAACCATGATGTTTCATAAGTATTTCGACCTCGTTTCCTCTCATAATGATTCCACCTTTATCAACGTCAATCGATGTTTTCATTTTACTCATAACTGTGGTAATCAACATATCAAAATGGAGTACACTAGGCTGTAGCTCTTACCCTGACATGATCAGCTGTTACATGACATGAAATTCTTCTTCAGTTACTCACATTTTATCATATCAGTTTATATATAGATAAGTTGTACCTGTATTTGAGAACACACCAAAGTGGGCCTAAAGTAATCTTACGCGGTATGTGCAAAATCTTTAAATTCTTTTTTTCTTTTTCATATGTATCAAGAGCATTAGCATTATAGTTTCCAATCGGGCACAGAAAGTGAAAAGGCACACCGTGCTCATAATACTCAGCCATCAACCACGATGACTCGGACATAAAAAGCTTCTTGAAAGGGGCCAGGTCCTTCATGTTCAAGGTCAAGAACAAGTTGGAAGATCTCTGGCGGAGCACGACATCCACGACCAAGAGACAAAACAAATTTTAAACAGTCAGACTTAGTAAGAATGTACGAGTTTGACAAGCAGGTTTAGGACATCACGAGCCACGAATCCAGCAAATCTATGACAGTAAATGTCACAGTCTACATCGAGGTGATGGACACAATGGTCAAACCATGGATGGACGAGTTGAATTAGAGTAGGCCGTACGGATTCCAGTAAGAGTTACATACCTTGCCTAGAATTTTCGCAATAATGTGACATTAATATGATATTTTCTAATTTGAATATATTTTAATACTATTTATAGAGCGTCGTCAAAAGAGAAACCGACCAGTTGCTCCACAATACTAACGACTATTTGAAGGTTTTCATCATAAACATGATGACAGAGAATGAACTGCTGTGAACATTCATTCGTTTCCAATGCACTATCAAGACAGTCTTCGAGGCATAGGACCGTTTTATTGAATAATCTTTTTGTTTTTATTAGCTGAATATGTACATATTTTAAAAACATACTTTACTTTCTATTGAATATTTTTATTTCGTGTTTTTCTTTATATTATAATTTATTCGCAGATACGTTATATATAATTATATTGCTTGGAATTTGCTTTATGGAAGAAGTCTGTTCAACTTCGGAGATTTTGATTTTGTCGATACAGACAATGTGGTCATAAGAAATCAACACTGCATGATAACTCAGTTTCATTCCTCAAGAGATCTTCAGACCATGTGTGGGTTCCATATATAGAAAAAACATGTGCCTATAGGAAGTGGGTAAAAGAGTAATTTAGCCTTTCTTATTTATGTTGTTTCGGAATAATGATTTGAGTATGTTTATTTTAATTATTTTTTTTATTTTTTTATTTGATTTATTATTTATATTATTTAATTTTTTTTAAATATTCCTTATTAGACTTAGGTTATAAGTCATCATATATTAATAAGTAGTGAAGTAGGAACTTGCTTTCGTGTCTCCATTTGGAAACAAGTTTTAGTTTTTATGGAAAGGTGATTATTGTTATTTTCCTCTAGGTAAACCTTACGGTATTTTTAGGCCCTGATTTTCTTCTTATTATGATATTCTTGATATTTTGTTTTGTATTTTTATATTCGATATGTATTTTGTGAGAGTTGTGCTACTTTTGTTGCCAAAATGATGTTTTGTGTGAGTAACTTTTCTGTTTCCCGGACATTTCTGCTATAATTTCTTGGATTTCCTTTGGATCTTACAGTACCTTGATTTATAGGTAGTTAACGTTTATGAGTCATTTTATCATGGTTGTAGTTGTCTCTAGTATAGTGGAGATTTTCATGTTATGTTTTTTTTAATTATTTTTAGTATGTTTTTGCTGCAGCTAAAACTAACATTTAGTATTTCTGTCGAATATTTTGTAGAGTTTGTTTGATTTGGGGATTTGCTAATCGATGAATTTGATTAATATTTTTCCTATATTAGTTTTTACATTTTTATTGTTCGGTGAATTCAATGATATTTCATTTTTTCGTTGCATATTTTGTTCATTTTAGTGTAAATGTTTGTTTTCCCCTCCCCCCAAACCACTATTCTTAGTGCCATTTCATAATCGTTTTTGGTTTCGTTGAAATCTGTTCGTTTGACGAAATGTTCGATAATCTGCGTCTGAAAGATTGTGGAATTGTTTGATTAAGGTGGTTTGAGGCATATTTCTTTGGTAATGACCCGATACATACAGCTAAATTAACTCCCGGATAGTTTGTTTAAGACAATGTAGATACGTTTCAGTGGTTAGTCAATCAAACATGAATCAATTAAAAAAATACAGCGGGGCTCGAAATACCAAATTCATCAGAGGAAGCATTGAAATATTTTAAAGGAATTGTGAAGGCTTAAGGAAAACGTTTTGAGCAATATCTGGAGACAATGGTTTCGCAAACAAAATTTAAAATATGTAATCAATGTGTCCGAATAATTTTTCCACAGTAAATTTTATTATATTCTATTTTGCAATGCATGTTTGAAAATATGTGCTTTTTACGTAATAATTGCTAAACTTACACAAAATTACATAGCCTGTGTAAATTTAAAGTTATTGTAAGAACAGGATAATATAATAAATAATATTTTGCAAGTGTCTAAATAATTATTTCCCCTATTATATATATATATATATATATATATATTAAGTCTAGTTTAGTTTTGGCACTAGTATGGGATATGCAATGGGAGTCCTTCTACCAAGCAATGAACTATTAAACCAACTTTATAACCATCAGACATCGATGAGCCGCCCGAGTATCTCATATCTATCTAAGTACGTGTGTGTGTGTGTTTGCGCGCGCGCGTGTGCGCGTGTGTGTATATGCGTGTACATGCATTAGTTTAAGGTAACTTTGAAGTATTTTATGATATTTATTAAGTTTGGCTTGGTATGACGCATAGCGAAATGTAGAAGAAATTGTTCGTTAGGCTAAAAAGTGCCTTGAAAATCAGCCTTAAATATCCTGACGGCTTACTTGGGTATGAACACCAGTCGATGACATCGATGAGAAATGGATAACTGTCTCAACTACCAATGAAAAAAACATTTTCTTTGTTTTTTAGACAAGAGAAAATGAAATAAATGTGATTCAGAAATTAATTCTTGTATTTCGATCTTTTTACGTCATTCAAGATAATATTTTAATGTTTAGTTTGACCAAAAGCAATAAAGTCCTAAGCTTAGTTCTAGCGCAGTATCACATTAGTAGTTAGTGAGGATTGAACTTTCCATTCGGGAAACTACAACCGATGCTCATAGAGAAACTATTATCACTAGCTACCAGTTACTCACCCGACGGCAGGTACCCAAACTTAATTGTATATCGTCATTTTTAATTAGCGAGAAATCAAAACTAGCGAATTACTGTTGATTTCAATAAAGCATAACGTCATTTGGAAATGCATCTGTTGCTGTGAAAAGCGATATTAAACGACATTTACGTGTTGTCCGTGAATCAGAATGCTTTACTAGTAAAATCATGGTCTAATGAGTCTGAATAGATTATTGCCAGTATAATGATTTATATCCACACTGTGTGCGCGCGTGTTCAAAATCAAGTTTAGCTTAGTAAATATTTAGATGTTTGTCATAAATTGATGGTTAGAAAATAAATCTGATGGGCCAGGGATTTTAATCACTATGAAAGCTTTGAACTAAATAAGACTTAGTAAATCTCTACTGGAACACTCGTGGTGTAAATGTTTTTTAATAAATTTGAGTAAAGGACAACTTCGTTAATAGTGAATCATTTTATATGGTCTAATTTGTTTAAAACATTTAATTAATTTTCACTTGAATAAATATTCAGTTTTTGAACAAACATCATAAAATCGTTTGATCCTCAAAAACTCAAAAGGAAAAAAAATATTTGTATGTAATTTATTAACTGCAACTCGTTATTTGTAAATAACTGAAATAAGTAGATGATTGGGAACAGCTGTTCTATAAAGTATGAAATTATCTTTAACTTATTAATATTCATGACTTTTACGACAGGTTGGAAAATCTGATTATGATGTGAGGACAAAAGCCAATGTAATGCAATATTTTTTGCCTCGACAAGGAAAATTAAAAATTGAATGGATCAAAAGAATACAAGGCTAAAATTGTGAGTAAGTTCCTTTATCATCATCACCATCATCCTTACCATCGTTCTAATTAATCTGAAGAAGAATTATAATAGCCACAAGTCCACCCGTTTCAAAAGTTAAAGGTCAATCATTTTGCATTTTGTTGGTTCATTTTTCAATTTTGTAATTCAATATCAATATTTCTTTATAGCTTTCCCCAACCGAAGTTTCCCGATCACAATCTGCTGGAGAAAGAAAATGCGTCTATTGTTGAAATCGGAATTTAAGCAGGTTTTCACGCAGTCAGACAGACAACTCAGTCAACACTAAGGACAATAAGCCCAGTGAGGCACAACATGAAATATTAACATTCAACAGGTGTGAAATTAGACAGGGGATCTTCGAATGACACAAGCATGATTTGCTTCTATAATCTCGTGGGGGCAAGATGACTAGAAAACCGACACGTTCGATCCTATCAAAATTACTACAAAAAGAATTTTAAAAAGTTAATTGAGCGTTCACCCATAGAGAGAAGTATTTGATTTTTGATCAGTCTGGAAAGGTCAATTGCTCTTGGACGAAGTTTTAATAATAATTAAATGTTTCAAGTTACATGAATGTTTAATTTACTCGTCATCGACGTAAGGGAAAATTTAAAATTTAAAATGATCCGTTTTGTTCGAAAAGAATCCTTCAAAACACAAGAACAGAAAATAAAAGAAGAAAATAAAATAGAAATATTGCATTAAAATGTTTAATACAGAATTATGTATTTATTTTTTAAGAGAAAACGTTATCTTTGTTTACTTCAATGCACGATACCAGAAGACAGCAGAGAGTAGAGCGACAGACTTAAACCATCAGTATTTACTAAAGCTACAAATCAGGGCACTTAGTGAGGATCAAACGCAGTAAATAGTAAAATAGTTTACTAGAATAGCTTGCCTACACATGTTGGCCAATAATAACTTAACTTCGCCTGGAACATAAGGACGTACAGAGTTAGGAACGAACTTAATATAAAACGGTAATAGTTTGTTCAACAAGCGATCTAACCATTACACCATAGCGAGGTTTCAAAGCTTATTAGCCACCCCACTCCGATATATATCTAAATATTGATTAGATCAGCGATACATACATACATATGCAAGCACGTACACACACATATTCATACGCGCGTGCGCGCACACGCACACACACACATATATATATAAATATATATATATATAAAGGTAAGAATCATAATTCAGTATACTAATTGTAAGCGATCAAGCTTTGATGAGAAAAAGGATTTGAAATGTTTTCAGACCGTGTTTAATTTAATGATTAACGCATCGTAATCTTTTTACACTTATTTGAGCGTGTGTCGTTGTAAACTAAACTCAGAAATAATGATAATGTAATGAATAGTGAAGATTATTTAATCTATAATTAAATACCTTTCAAGGAATTATGTTTATTTATTCAATATCATTAATGAGAAGACACAATCAGATTTTCTTTCTACAGATACAGTTTTATATTTTTGTTATTTTATTATTATACTAAGATTTACTGATTAGTGTTTTCCGTTAATACTAATGATAAATGTTTATCTCCATACTTCAGATAATATAGTCACTTTATTCCTTTCTTTTTTATTCCTTCACATTATTCCCGCAATTTTGAAGTTTAAAATTTTTGTGTTGTTTTATGATTTCTGTATTTATTAATTTGAATGATCTTATTTGATCCATTTCCTGCACGGTCTGAAATTCAGCAATGAAATGCAAAGCAATTTTCAAAGAGTACTGCATCTATAATTGAAATTACCAGATGTAACCATAATCTTCCTACTCTTATTTACTATACATACAGTAAACGATCACTGTATGTATCGTTAAAATTGCTAGATGTAAGTATAATTCTATGCTAACAGTTTCTTCTCTCGCACTTATGTCTGTTCCGGCTTATTGCTTTCCAGGCAACTTTGATATTCAACAACTGAAATGTAATGTCAATTGTTATCTTCTGTCTTCTTAAATCTTAAATGAAATTATTTAAAACATGTATAAAACATACACTCGAGGATGGCCAAAGAATATCTCCGCCTAAACTGTGAATTTAAATACAATTATTCAAAATATTGAATAAGGAAAAAAATGATTCATAAACTTATAAAACATAGAAAAGTTTAGACATTACAAACAACAAGTATTAAGATAATATTGTAAAAAATACATAATTAATTATCACCCAAGTAAATATGAATTCCCTGTAACGTTGAAAATTCTTTAATTCATTGTTTTTTTCCATCATGTATTTTTTTTCTTAAAGTTGTTAACTTACTGACATTTCAAGACATTAGTACTTGGTTCCTTTCGATTTTAGGCAATACACGGAAATTAACAATTTTTGCAATCATCATTTTGAAACTTGGTTTATTTTATTCCACGAGGGCTTGTATTTTCATTTTTATTACAATGTTTCAGTTAATGCGTTCTTCGACATTCATCAAAATGAGAAAGATTGGTTAATGTATCGGTCAAAAATGGTGTTTTTCTGAAGATGGGGACAAATTCCAACGATTTTCAATTTTATTTTATTTCTCCGAAGATTGAAAATTGTTTTTCTTCTCAATTCGCTGTAACTGACTTTTAAAATCTATAGCAAGTGTTTGAATGAACCAATTACAGAAACTTAATCTGAAGCAATAAATAAATGAATGAAATCAGATAAGAATTATGTTTGTTCCTCACAAATAAGCGACAATCTGCTATTTATTTTCCTCCTGTCCCTTCTCTCTCTATCTCTCGTTCTCTCTCGCTCTGTGCGGCGCGTGTACGTACAAGAGAGAAAGACAGACATGGAAATATTCTCTCTTCATTGTAGTGTAATAAAGATATTATTCTCGAAGCCATTGTTCCTTGACAAAGAGACGGACAGATATTGTTATGATAGACAGTAGTTCTTTGTATTTAATGGTGCATAGGGTGAATGTTGTAATGAGGAAGATATAAAGTGTTTGTGTTCATTCAAGAGAGGGGCAAACTTGAATGCAGTCGGACTGTGCGGTTTGGCCTGTCAGAATTGGGAATTAACGATTTCACTAAAAAATGGGGTTCTTTTTAACAGAAATACAAGTGGAAAAACTGGCGACAACAGGTGTTCCATTGAGACAAAAGCACAAGCGAATTGACAAATGAAAATTTCTTAGTATCAATGCTTATCTGACATTGGAATATTTATAGCTTTATTTACATTCTGTGTAACAAGAACGATTGCATCAGATTATTATATCAGAACAGAATATACAGCTAAAGACGTTTTGTTTAATGGCAATGTATTTAAGGTCCCCTGCCTTAAGTTTGAACTGTTCAAAGCTTTATTTAGAAATGAGGAAAGGAAAATGCATTGAAAAACGCACAAACAAAACGTTTATTCTAGAGTTTTTGAGAAAATACTCGTGTTTTATTATTAATTTTTGACTTGTGATTCTTCTTAATTTCAGTTACCTTTCATTGCATATACTCAAATCTTCATTCTACAGTCTTTAGTAAATATCTCGGGCAAGGAATGAAGAATACTTTATTGATGAGACTCGAAATCGTTTTTCTCACAGAGTTAAAGGTTACCGAAAATAAAATCTATCCATATCATAGAATTATTCCTTAATCTCACGAACCCCCAAAGTCGATGTTTTCTTAACGTAAATTAGAAGCATTAGTCATAATATTACTTTGGATTTTATTATTAGTGGATGAAGCATTATCAGATATTAATTTTGAATAATTATTCTTTCAACCTAATTCCTGTTGTAGCTACTCGGACCTTAATTCTACGGCCATTAGTAAGCTGCATGGCCCAGAAATAATTTTGCGGTTCTAGTTCTGATTGTGACGATGAATTTGCAACCCGACGGCAAAGGAAAGCAAAAGGTAATAAACTAAGGAAGCAAATATCAAGATGTTTTCTCCTTTCGCTCACGTCCAACATTGTAAAATTGAAACCGGGACTGCGTCCACTTGAATATCAGTCAACGGAAAGGATCAATTTGCTAAGGATCAGTCGAGCAACAGTTCAATACAATGACAACAAACACTGTATTTAAGGAAGCGTAGTAAGTGACCGATGTAACTTTCATTGAATTCAGTTCTTTTTTCTCCTCTCTTCATTGACTGGCAAACAGAGAACAAAGTAAAAGCTTTCCACGTAAAAAGCCGCCGTTTATTAGTTCCGTGATAAAAAAAAACACTTGTTTTAGGGAGCTGGGGAAGCGCAAGTAAGCAATCAGTTTTCGGTTGTCAAGCAGGTTTATTTATGGCCTCGAAAAAGCAGAACAGAGAACGCCGAGTTGAAAACTAGAGAAGCAAAAAAAGATCATTTCTTCATCCTTTAAATCTGAATAGATCGTATCACTTTGTTTTGGGGTTTATGGTGCCAAATCCAGTTATAAGAGAATGACGATATATCTTAGCATTTTTGTTTTTGTTAAACTTTAGTTAATTGCAATAAACATAGTTCGATTTCTGGTATATCTTACCATTTTCCTGTATAGTAGAGGAAGTGACAGAAAAATGCACACGTTTAATTTTTACGTATGATTCTTTAAGCGAGCCATATCAGCACCATATTAACTATTTAAATGAATGTAATTTATGCAATGCTCTTCAATTCTTCAATAACTTGCAAGTAAGATCAGTTGATACTTAAATGTCATTAAATGTTTAGTAGATTACTATTCATGATATACACTGTATATATATATATATATGTGTGTGTGTGTGTGTGTGTGTGTGTGTGTGCGTGAAATAAAAATACATGTTACTGTGTTTGAAAAAATATCATTGAATCAAGAAACGCAAAAATAAATATCTTCTACAGTTGGAGCACTAGGAATTTGAATGCTTTTTATCAAGTTATAGAGACACATTTAGCCACGTTTGTATTCGTCTCGGCCATGACATCATCATAACTCATAGGCCCTATAAAATAAAATAAAATGATTTTTAGAGGTTTTATCTCTGAATATAAAGGTCTCCCATTTTGGTAGTGAACGGAATTATAGTCACATTGAATACAAAAATGCATTCTCACGTATGTACACAAGAACAGTTATTTTTTTTTTAAATTGCAGAAGTACCAAAATATTCCTGGTTTATAACCGTTAGTCAATTTTATATTAAAGAAGGACTGTTATCTAAACACACAGATAAACCTCGAACTCTATCATTAGATCGGATTAGGAGCATTTAGTTTTAATTAATATTAAAAAAGTTCGCTTTTGATTGTATTGTGAAAATATCACATCAGAGTGAAGTTTTAGAGTTTTTTTAGAGTTTATATATATTTGCACTAGCATGAAACAGACTGTCGCCTCTAAGTGCTGACTTCCATGTCCACTTTTATATTTACACACGCTCTATCTCTGATATTGAGCACTTTATCCCATAAATATAGCACACTTTAAGACTATATTTCTGCATATATATATATATATATATATATATATATATATGAGCAAAGCATATTATAAAGAAATGTCGCTATTTTCGTCAATGTTAGAATCAAATCACAAAAAACTCATTCTCTAAAAGTTCACTCTGATGTGATATTTTCACAATTCAACCAATATATATATATATATATATATATATATATATATATATATATATATATGTGATATTCAGGGAGAAAATATTGTGAATATGGCGTTAAAAATGTTTTCCGGTGAATCGTAGACGGGTCGAGCATTTGAAGTTGATAGCATTCAAAGTAAGGGTTATATGACGTAGGAGATAGCAACCATACTCAAATGATCCAAGTCCAGCAATAAAAACCATTTCCGCCAAAATGACGATGTTAGTCGTTTTGATGTGTCGCAAGAAAATTTAAGCGAAAAATCTTTTAGACCGTGCTTCTGCATGCGAATCGGTATTTAAACCAGATGTAAATATTCTGCTTTATAAACATATTTTGATGCGTTTTTGTCTAGCTCGAACAATCACCACTCAACAAAACATTTGATTCACCAAACTGATACATGTATATACGTATCAGACATATGCCAAAGTTTCTACTTATTAGACATATGCTAAACTTTCTTTTTAGGTAAAAAGCAAGGACTTCTCGAGACTATATTCAGTTTTTAATATTCGAAAAAGTGAGTTCTGCGAAGTTTTGCGCCCGCGCCCGCGCACACACACACACACACACACACACACATATATATATATATATATATATATATATATATGTAAATATAATTATAATAATAATAATATAAATATAAGTAATTATACTCGTCTGGAAAAACCTTAGGTGTTTTGGCTTGTAAATGAACAAACCAATACCCAAGGAAAAATAAGGGAGAAAAAAAAGAAAGAATTAAGAACATGTAATTGAGGCGAAAACAATCGTCCAGAATCCAAGCTCAGAGTCCAAAGAAAAAAACCCTCAAAACGAGCAAAGCAAAAGTAACTAAGTAAAGTGCTCAATAAATTAAGTAGAGCAAATCTAACTATGAACTTAAAGAGCCAGGTAAACCTTCCTAGGTTTCGCCTACGCGGATCTTCAGGTTACGCTGGGCAAAGAGGTAAAATTGTAGGTTTATCTGGCTCTTTAGGTTTATATATATATATATATATATATATATATATATATATATATATGCAGTTTCTAAAGAAGTGATGGATTTTTATTTATTAATCCGATATATTTTATTGCTTAAAGCTTATAATTAGTGGCTCATATTTGTGTAGATGCTCCGGTTATTTATTAAACAGTATATTTATTTATTTTAGTCTAACAGCCTGAATAGTCGAGAAATGTTATTAAAGAAAATATGCGCTGTCCGATAGAATTCGAGCCTGACCACCATCCCCCTTCGGTTGGAGAAACCGTCGTTAGATCCGACAAGCTTCAGACCGTTTCGGGCACGAAATGCGTCAAGGATTAAGTGTCTGGGAAAGATTTGCGTCTTTAAGGCGTTATTCAACTTTGCTTGATCCTCGACGCCTTTCGACGGCTAGTAGGTTCGAATCCTGCTGGAGAGCGCATATTTTACTTTAATAAGATTTCTCGAATATTTCTTTGGTGTTTAGGCTAAAATGATGACAGCTTAACAGGCAAATGTTCACTTGTTTGCTCTATTTAGTAGATATTACATCTTCAGATTATCACTTATTCTGTTTTTTTTTAATGAAACAAATTCCATAGAATATTTAAAAGAAATCTAGAGTGTTTCTTTGTTGTGTAAGACAAAAATGTTTTCTTTGAAAATGAAATAATATTGTTGCCTGGAAGATGTCATAATTTGTGAAACAAAACTGTTAATGGTAGACATAGGTTTTCAATTTTTATTTAATAACTCAAACGAATTTTTGATCAAGTTTTTTCTCTCTGCCTAACATACACTTGTGCACACTCTCACTCTCTCTGTTTCTCTCTCTCTCTCTCTCTCTCTCTCTCACACACACGCACATACATCGATTCACTGACATAACATTTTTCATAATGATTTATGTCCACGTTCCAGTTAAATTATTATAATGCTTCAAGATTGCTTCTTAGACGGTTTTTTTCTGGTGCCAATTTTTGTGGCCTAATCCTAAAAGTTTCTGAATGTATATTTTCAAGTCAGTGTAGGTCATTCCCATTTAAAAGTGAAGTCTAATTTAATCTTCTTATATCGCATACATTTCTAAATTAGTATTGCGCCAGATTAAATATATGTCCGTCATTCTCGGCTTATATACTAAAGAGAATTGCAACAATTTAATTTCTTCTTCTTCACTGATAATGTGCAACATGTTATTCTCTCATCTGGGTTTCTTTTCTTGGTGACTTCTATTTGCCGGGTCACATTAGCTTAAATCCATGTTTTATGTCTTACTTGGTCCACCTCTGTGCTTAACTTCAAAGACTATCAATTGTAACACAAGCTAAAGTTCATTTATGCAGCTTTCCTAATTCTGTTAACAAAGGTGTTTGATTTTCATGGAGAATTAAGTTGCCGTCAGTCGAAAGGCAAAACGAGCCACGCTTTATGGCTGCTTAAAAAGGCTGCATCGAAAACGTTAGCTCTCACTCATTAATCTTCACTTGGATAATTTTATGGGCTTGGCGGTTCACCTCATCTGCTCGTTTTATGTACGAAACCATTACTACGCATACTTATATTAATTTATACTAATAGTTATTTATACTTATATGTGCTTATATACAAGAGCATAGCTTCATGCCTACACATTCTCACAATTTTAAATATACATATATATGTATGCGTGCACGTGTGTAAGCGTGTGTGTGTGTTACACACAAGGATATCCAGATGCAACAGACACTTGAAGAAGGTTAATGATCATAACAGCCAAAATGTTGTGGTCAAAATAAATAAGAAAGTCAAAAGATGGACGAAAACAAATGATGGTAAGATATGAATAAGAAAAAGAAGAACTAGAATAATAGGAATAAGACGAAAGAGATAATGAAGAAGAAGAAAATGAAATGGAAGTAAATGAAACCCATAAATATGAAATATAGAAAAATGACACGAGGTATATGACAAAGGTAGCAGACCAGGTCGAAGAGAACAACAAAAAGTCATAAAATGATAACTGAAAGAAGAGAAGGAAAGAAAAACATGAATGCCGCTCCCACAATAAATAACGTGAGAAGCAAAATATATTTGAGGAACAAACAAAGAAAATTGAAAAATAATAATAATTCATTCGTCAAGACTTTGTTGGCCGCCATGTTTTATTGCAGGTGCTTTTTTTCTATCTCCGATTACAACCGGCAGATATCTTGTCCGTCAGGGGTTTTCACTTCGCCCTTTAATGACCACTGCTAAACTCAGCGTGAAATTAGGGAAAATGATGACATCATGGGTAGCTACATATCAATAAAGGTAGATCGAAATTTCGCGTTTCACATGGATGATCGAGATGTTAAATGAACACCGTTTCTTCTGCCTTAGTCATGTCAATTTTTTCCATAAATTTCTCATATATTTATATATGTGTGTGATAAAGATATAGTTTTAAGATATTCTATATTTATGGATAAAAGTGTTCAGTATCAGAGATAGAGCGTATGTAAATATAAAAGTTGCCGCTTGGTGTTAAGCTAATATCTACTATATATATATATATATATATATATATATATATATATATATATATATATATATATATATATATATATATATATATATTTCAAACATGACATAATAAAATTGAGATGACAACAAAATTCACTAAATTAGGGAAAAACCTCACAGATTCATTAAAAAGTACGTAAATAAACTTATCACAGCTAACAACGCTAAGGTTGATAGTTTAAAAATCAAGAAAATTGTCGGTGATTACCAATCAGGACATATGTATGGTAATGTAACCTGCTATATCACAAATACCTACACCTGCATACCAGATATCAAAAAGCCTTAATCACATATTTTTTTCATACACACCCAACAATTACAGCATTGCATCAACAAATGGTTTTCTTTATATCATAAAAGCAACAAATCCCATCGGTAATACTCTAGCTTTGCTTGATGCTGGAAATCATTTTATCAACGTCCAGTTGAAAAAACACTTAGTATAATTATTGACTGCGTCAACAAACACACCTCAATCTCTCCTCCAAAAATTCGACCAGAAAAGTCGGAAAGTACTCCTCGCCTGTTCCACGAAAACTTCGTTTTATGATCTTAATGACAATACCTACATCCAAACTAATTGTGTCACTGTGGGAAACCCTTTAGGTACTGCTTTCTCTAACTTTTACATGTCTTATATTGAAAAGAAAGTGTTTAAAACAACTGATAAACCAGAAATCTACACAAGGTACGTTGATGATATTTTTGTTTTTTTTTGTAACCTAGAAAAGGTTACAGAATGAGGAATAACCAAAACGACGGTTGGAAATGAAATAGTAATCTTTATAACATCAACAAAATATAATACTCGCCAGCGGCGTGAAGTAGGTAAACCACTGCACGTGGTGGACTACTTAGTCTGCATATTACACCCACTCACAATTGTGTCCAACGTATTTATGAGGATTGGGACATACCCATTAGTGTTCATAGGTACGGTATATAAGAGTTTGACAAAAATAATGACGAAATTATGAATCTAAAATCAAACTCAACGCTAAAATTTGCATATGAACTCGTGGTTGATAACAAAATCTGATTCCTTATCGTTCATATGGAAGTAAAATCCAAAGAATTTGCCACTTAATCGTATAAAAATCCCACCAGTACGAACTCTTGTCTTTTAAACTATGATAGCCAATGCCCGGAACATTATAAAATATTGGTGATAACAAACTTCTTAAACAGAACACACCAAAATTCCTCTTCTCAAAGAATACTTCTGAGCGAACTAAAACTCATAAAACAAACAATAGTCGACAATAATTTTAAACATTGATAAACATATAAAAATATTCTTACAAAAAATTTACGAATTTCTTAATACCAATAAAAAACATCAAAATATTTTACTGTAACCAGATGCACAATAATTATAAACAGGACGAATTCGCTATATGAAGAATTACTAAACACCACATTTCTACCGTAATTACAGTTTATCAATTTCAATGCTGAGTAAAAGACCTTGTTTTTTTTTATCACAAATCAAATACCTATATATTACGTGTCATTTATCTGACCACAGTGCCACAATCATTAATCCACAATCTACAAGAATCCTTAAGGAAAATTTTGGTCGAAAACACAAGAATTTTTTATAAATCACATTACAAAATTTGATTCAATCTTTCTTATTAGATTACGAAATGAAATTGTCCTTAAAAACATAATTGACATTAATAATTAATCTGGATCAACATATTTAATCAGATATTTATTTTTACGCCTACATATAGCAATCAATTCATTTCTCTTGCTTAACAAGATAGGGTTATTCAACTGTTTTAAGATAACTAATTTTTCAGCAGACATAAATTACAACTATTACCTTTCCCGTTGTAAGATTTGGCTTTTGCTACAATAACCCAGGTGATAAAAGGTGTATTAGCATCATTCTTTAATTGCCAGAAACAGAGAACTGTACTATGTTTGTATTTTGTATTGCCTGAAATTATTCGATTTTGGTTGAAAGTGGAACCAAAATAAAAATTAACATCGTTACGGGAATGTGTGCCAGTTCGGTATTATAATTATCCGTCATACATTGACTGTTTAAGGAACAGATCATATTTTTTCGACAGTTGCATGTATTTAAAACATTGACGTTGTCTTTGTTGGAAATATATTTATTTAATAGCTGAAGATTTATCGGTTGGGATGAAAATTTATCGATTTAACGCAGCTATAGCTGAACTTAACATTTATTTTTTAGTGTTGGTGAATAGTTAACGCGCTTATGAATTAAATTTTTGAAAAATTTTCCGATATTCGTTTGAACATTACGATTAAAAAGTGGATTAAACCATATGATGTTACACCTTCTGTTAACTTTTACCTTTCTTATTTTTTTCTAAATATTCTAAATTTGCTTTATGATAGCTTAGTTTTAATACTTTTACATATTTAATTTTATTATTATCAACTATTTGCTGGAGTTGGTAGATAATCTAACTTGGACTGGATTATGTAAATTATCTAGAATTTCTATGATGATGGCTTGATTCTTTACTAACGTGTTTATGGTTATATAACTCTTTTATATATATGGTTTGTAGAAACCATTATTCAAATCCAAGGTAATATCGAGAAAGTTGATCACTTTAGCATTGGTGGTAGTGGTAATATTTAGCTCGTGATCTTTGAAACATTTTGTCAGTTCCTTTCTCAATCGATCAATATTTCGTGGAGAATATACGAAGGAGAATATATATATATATATATATATATATATATATATATATATATATATATGTGTGTGTGTGTGTGTGTGTGTGTGTGTGTGTGTGTGTGTGTATAATTTTATGATACAAGATTTCAAGCAAATGTAGCTTCAGTTTCATCTTGAGAGCTTCTTTATATATATATTTTGTCTTGTCACAGTTTGAAATTAATCTGGCAAACTGAATCAAAACGCGACATTAAAGATAGTCACACACACGCACACACACACAAACACACACGTACACGTACACACAAACGCACACGTGCGCATATACACACATCTGTATAAGACATTCTTCTAATTATTTTCAGATTGGGATTGAGAATAAACAATACGTAGCCAATCCATCTGCAAAAGAAATTAAATAATTTGTGATGCCTTTACATCAAACGGCAGCAACCTAACATTTTCCAGTTCATAAAAAAAACATAAAAAAAGCTAAACAGTAATTTCTTTAACATTCTATTTAATAAAACATGTTTACACGAATGTTTGCTGTCGAAATATGTTACAGTCCAACACAGACACACACAGACACATACACACTCACGCACACACATTCATATATATATATATATATATATATATATATATATATATATATATATATATATATGTATATATATATATGTGTGTGTGTGTGTGTGTGTGTGTAAAAGTAGACATTGAAATCAACATCCAACGACAACAATTTGTTTCATGCTTAAACTCAATCGTCATAGCCTGACATACAAACTGGTTGAAAAAATGTTATCACTTTATGTGGAATTAATTTTTTTTATAACGTACCTAAAATAAAGACACGGATTTTTATATGAATTAATAATAAAATAATAATTAATCATTTTTGACTGTGTGTTCACTATCGTTATTACTTACTTTGGGGAGAAATAGTCTAATTTGATGGTCTATAAGGTAGTTAGGGAAGCCGTTGTTGATTAGTGTTTGTTTTACATTATTAAGTTCTTTGAGGAAGAGTAGTCGAAAGGATGAATTCTGGTGTGCTCTTTGTTTAGGAAGTTTTTTTTTATAACTGCTATTTTGTACCTAAGTGGGCATTCGCTTTTAAAGTCAAGGTGGCACGAGTTTTTGCTAGTGGTCTTTTTTATAGTGAACACACAATAAAAAATTACATACACATTTATTACAAAAATACAAATGCACTTTAACTACGAACAAGACGAATCTTCAGTAAGACATATTATAAAGAAATACACTACCCTAATTGGCCCGAATAAAAAAATCAAATTAATTATCTATTATAAGAAAATTAAGACAGTCAACCTCATCCTCAAAAATAACAACACACCAAATTACAAAGAACGAACATTATCTATGAGTTCAAATGCCCCTTAAGGAACTGTGTTCCTAATCAAATCGGACTCATAAATAATTACATCGGTTACACAACTACATGCTTATCCAGACGCCTTACGTCACACCTATCTGATCACAGCTCCATTAGAACCCATTTAAACACACATACAAACTTACCAGACTCTATTAGAAACGTACTAGTTGAAAACACAAATATAATAACTGCATCCACCTGTATAAAAAGATTAAAAATAATGGAAGCTTTACTAATAAAAAAGAGAAAGACAACTCTTAACAATATTAACTACGAACAAGGCCACAATGTGCTGACCGTATTCGGAAATTAACACATCCCTACAATAAACTAAAACATACACATAATGCACACACTCAATTAAGCTGAAAAATCGAATCATCCTTGATAATGGCTAAAGGTATAGCCGAAAGCGCTCGGAACTATAAGACTTTCGGACAGTTATTACACACTCTTTGTCCAGAAAAGAAAGCTCTTGTTCGAACACAAGAAAAATTAAATAAAAAGCTTAACCGTAGTGCCTTGTCTGTCGTTTTTAATGAAACATGCATATATATATATATATATATATATATATATATATATATATATATATATATATATATATATATATGGGTGTGGTTGGGGGGGTGTAAGAGATATGTTATGAAACTAATAATTATTCTTAATATATTTACCAGTCAAGAATTAATATCACAATGGACTTAGTGTCAATGTGTTCATTTGACAATGGTAGCGTCCTTGCGTATTTTAATTAAAGGGAGGTAACTGCAACATTTGGATAACTGTAAAATATCTAATAAATTAAGATAACTGTTAAATTCCTTTTGCATGTACAACAAATTATAAAATATTTGAGAGTTCTACATTTTAATAAGAAAGATGTTTTTGTTTTCATACGGCATTACAAAGTTTATTGGATGAATAAGTCTAATTATTTTTCTTTAAATTGTCATATTATGTAAACGTGTTCTCCTTATCGAATACTGTTCACAATAGAATTATGTGATTGAAATATGTTCCTGAAAGAGTTTATAGGAAATCGATAATTGGACATTATACATTTTAAAATCCTGACGATCTTGTTTAGCATGAAACAGACTGTTGTCTCTAGGTGTTGACTTCAATGCCCACTTTTAAATTTGAATGCGCTCTATCCCTGATCAATACCACTTTAACCCATAAATATAGCATATCTTAATACCATAAAACTATATTTTATCATATACATATATATATACATACATACATACATATATATATATATATATATATATATATTGAAGCAAAGACCCAGAGGTGGTTTGACAATTGCTTCTAGCATGAAACAGTTTGTCGCCTCATATATATGTTCACTCATATATATATATATATATATATATATATATATATATATATATATATATATATATATATATATATATATATGTATATACACATCAAAGACACAGTGTGACATTAATAATCCTGTAGCTAGATATTAGCAATAAAATTATTCATATTATATTAAACAAGGGTAAAATTCTTTATCAATTTTCCTCCCTGTTCCTCACTTAACCACACTGTCAGATGTAATACATTTTTTCAAATATATATATATATATTTTTCAAATATATATATATATATATATATATATATATATATATATATATATATATGAATGAATGAACACTCAGAGGCGACAGGCTGTTTCATGCTAGACGCAATCGTCAGGCCGCGAGTGTTGCAAGTGGTGCATTGTGGATAATCCATTCTGGCGGTTATTTTGTTTATTTATTTATTTATTTGTGTTAATTTGTTTTATTTGTTTTTTACTTTCATTTTTTCTCTTATATTTATCTGTTCTTTTCGGTTTTCGATGTTTTATTAACGTAGTAAAAGTTTTAGGTCGCTTATTTAATATTTATTTTTTCTGGGAAGATAAAGCTATGTATTCGTCCATTTTTTGGGATTGATTGTCTATTGGTATTTTGGCGGGGGACAATTTAAATTTGTTTAATATTTTATTTATTTATTTATTTGGATTGATAATTTTTACTTATTTTTGCTCATTTATATTTATTTTTATTAGTTCTAACGGTTATTTTAGCGGGAGCGATTTTTAATTTATTTATTTAGATTAAGTTTTTCTTATTCATTTGCTTATTTTTTATTTTGTATATTTTTATTTTTATTTACTCTATTCAGTTTTTGATTTTTTTATCGTTATATAGCAGTTATAGCTATTTTCTCGTTCAATTTATGCATTGATTGTTGTAATCTATTCTAATTGTTATTGGTTTGTTTATTGTTTACTTTATTTATTTGGATTGATTATTTTTACTTGTATTATATTTATTTATTTTTTTTTTTATTCGTACTATTTCGTCTATTCTAACGAGAGTGGTTTGATAATGTGTTTATTATTTTCTTGGGTTAATTCATTTTACTTGTTTTTTATATTATTTTGTTTATTTTTATTTATTCTTTTCAGTTTCGATTTTTAAGTAACGTAGTAAAAATTTGTTTTCATGTCTGTATTTTGAGATGAACTCAGATCGTTTATTTAGTAATTTATTTTGGTCTGGGAAGATAATAATAGCTATTTTTTCCTCCAGGCAAAGTTTGCCGTTTTTGGATTGATTGTTGTAGGCTGATGATCTTTTCCTTATTTTCCATGATATTTTTGGTGTGATTTGCGTTTCGTTTTTAATTTCCCAGATATACTTAGAAAGCATTGTGCTGTTCGCGTATTTACTATTTGTGAAAGATGTTTTGTGTGCATAATTTCTTTGTTTCCAGGATCCTTTACTTACTCTTATATATACTTTTTCTTCATTATCTGGTGATTTTACAGTAGCTTGGTATATTAAATTGTTTTGTAAACAATTACCGTTTAAGGGACATTCATTCTTTATTCAACAGTTACACGTGGGTTTAATTTGTTCAGGTGCTTTGTTGATAGTTTTTCTGTTGTGCTTTTTTATTATTTATGCCATGTTCTCGGTGCAACTGTAGCTGATTTTTACAGTGTTTTTATTGAATATTTTATTAAGAGTGCTTGAGTCCGGTAAGTGTTTGTTTAAGAGTTTGAAGAATATTTTGCCTACGTTTGTTTTTACGTTTTTTTGCTGTATGGTGGGTTGAACCATATGATATTTCTTTTCCTGTTGGCCGTTTTTGTTGCGTCTAGCATGAAACAGCCTGTTGCCTCTAAGTGTTGACTTCAATGTTCACTTATATATATATATATATATATATATATATATATATATATATATATATATATATATATATATATATATATACCTCGTTTTGCCAAAGTATTACAGGCTCTAATTAACACTGAATTATTTAAGCATCTCATCTCGCTGGGTGTGTTTTCAGATAAGCAATATGGCTTTCACTTCTCTAGGTCAACTGCTGATGTATTACCGATTATTGCTGAAAGAGTCCATCAAGCCTTAAATAAGAATTGTAAAGCTCGAGCTGTTGCGTTTGACATCTCGAACGTATTTGACATGGTTTGGCATGCTGGTCTTTTAGACAAGTTGAAAGGTCATGGTATTTATTGATATACTTTTTAACTGATACAATCAAATCTCAAATGAAAGTTGTCTTAAAAGGCTTCTCTTCTAGTTTTCTTGCATTAATACAGATGTTGACTAAAGCTCTATCCCTGAACCTAAGTTGTTCCTAATTTTCATCAGTTCTCAACTCAGTATCTATGTTGATGATACAAATATTTACTCCTGTCTTAATAGTAAATCTGAATGGTTCGATAAGTTGATATTGTCTTAGTGGCTTTATTGCTTTGCTTGGTTTGAAATGGTTACATATATATATATATACCTATATATACCGATATATATATATATATATATATATATATATATATATATATATATATATATATATATATGTATGTATGTGAGTGTATGTGTGTGTGTGGACGTGGCAGTGTGGTTAGAGCGTTCCGGCCATGTGGCCCGAATCTCACCATAGTCACTTTTTCAGGAAGGTGACGACTAGTTATCATCAGCTTGAGGTGACGACCCCAGCGTGCGACACCATTGGAAAATGAACGAAATTGTTTCGACGAAACTGTTCGGAAATGGTTGTGTTAGAACAACGTCAAAAGTCATCATGGTTTCAGCGTACTGGCTGTGATCAATTTATCATGCGCACTCACAGAAATGACATAAGCTCATGGGTGCAGTATCAACTACAACACCCACAGTTAGCTCTGCAGGTGTTGAAAAAACAACAAATGTGCCCGAGCGGGCGTCTGCAAAAGGGATAGCCACTATAGCAGCTGAGTTTACTTGAAAACGAGTAGTCACACGCACACACACACACACATACACACACACACACACATATATATATATATATATATATATGAAGAAATATAGTCTTAAAGTGTGCTATATTTATTGGATAAAGTGCTCAATATCAGAGATAGAGCGTGTGTAAATATAAAAGTGGACATGGAAGTCAGCACTTAGAGGCGACAGTCTGTTTCATGCTAGTGCAAGACGATTGCACTAGCATGAAACAGACTGTCGCTTCTAAGTGCTGACTTCCATGTCTACTTTTATATATATATATATATATATATATATATATATATATATATATATATATATATATATATATATATATAAGCAGTGTACGCACGGAGTTAAACACTGAAAGGTGACAGTCTGTTATAGAAATAGCAGCAATAGTTCACAAACTGTTTCCAGTCACGCCATCCTTAATGCATAATAATTTTTTCATGGCGCTCTGAGTCAGAAAATAATGAACAACTACGTTTATGTTCATGTGGTTAGGTTAGTATCAGTAAATTAATATAGTAAAATAACGGTTAAAACTCGGTTAAACAAACTTGCTTTTCCTGAATTTAATTTTGATTTCTTTCAGAAATGTCTATATTTTTACGGCAAATGGAAGCGAGTGAACTTTGTGATAGATTTATAATATAATGGTCAAGTTTAGCAACTCTTTACATTGTAATGTGAATATCGTGTTGAAAATTTACATTATTATACATACATTATAAATCGATTACTCAGTCAATTCACGGGCTTCTATAAACGATGTCGTATGACTTAGAATTCACGTGTATCTCGCGGCGTCTTTTTGAGAACATGGAGTTCATGGTTAAAAGAAACTTAGGAATTCCGATTAATACTTTTAAAATTAAATTCGAATAGAATTAATTTTTGATCAAGCTTCGTATACATTAAAAATTTATTTTATTATCATTCATTGAATGTTTCCGTTTGCTTTATTTATTTCATGGGATTTGCGTACTCAGAATATTTCATCCATTCGACATGTTTTATTTGTTCACACTTTCTCAAGTAATTTTAATTGATATGCATATAAAATTATATTGCCATCTTTATGTATTTGATTCATAGTTGAAAACATGAATTAGTTTTCTGTAGGTGAGATAGGTTTAATGTTTTAATCGTTTTTTTTTTAAATCTTCTATTGTTTTGCTTCTCATAAAATTTTTAGCTGCGATTTAGCCGTTGAAGTAAACAACGGGAAATTGAGATAAAATTGGAATATCAGGTATATATAAAGTTTATTAGATTTAGCTTATCGGTTATTAGTTGTTTAGTCTTTTGGGATGTGACGTGGTTGAAGGTTATGACACAATAGCTTTTGTGTGAATGAAAATTGAATGGGGATCAAAAATATTTTGTAATAAAATATTTTGATAAATTTAAAAAGTTGTAACACTTTTGAGGATAGTATAAGAAGAATATTAGCAAATACAAACGTAAGGTGACTTAGCAATTGAAAAGTTTTGGTCTGTTGATAAGCAGTCCAGCTGACAGGTGTTAACAAGAAATTGTCCTGATTAAAGTTGAGAGAAATTATTTAAAAGCCTTTTGATGACAATGAATTTTTAAGATCATGAGATGATCCAAACTGGAAAATTGAATTATTTGGTGCTGTATTATACTGTATAGCCTAATATACTCCGTTACAAGTTATCGTAGTAGGAATTTGTTTACGTGTCTTTATTTAGAAAAGAGCTCTGATCCTGGAAGGATTATTATTACTTTTTACAGATGTAGGCAAAGTTTGCATTGTTCTAAGGTGTTGTTTTAATCTAATTAGGTTTTTCAGATTTTCCTTGTTATTTTAGGAATGATATAGTTTGCATTGTTTGAGGCTCCATATTTGTTCTTGCAGTGCTGTCTCATTTAAATATTTTAAATGATATTTCGTGTCAGTAGCGTCTCTATTCCCAGGGATGTTCCGCTATTCATGTATGTTTTCCTGGGTTTTCTTTGGAACTTAAAGTAGCTTGATATATTGGTATAAAGATTATTTAACAAATATTCACACGAGAAGATATAGAACATCGGACGTATTGAAACAACTTTTTCGTTCATTTCACTGGGGACACGCCCATGAAAAAACGAATATGTGTTGCCAGTTGTGAAATGTGTTTCTTTCCCCTAAAAAAACCCAATCTTCCTTTCAATTCAAAATTGAAGCTGATGTCAGACATAAATGTAAATTGTTTTTGGAAAACTGAATATATAGATAAATTGAAGGTTACAAAAAGAAATAAAAAAGTGTCACAAAATTTTAATTTATAGATAATTGACAATTGAATCGAAATTTGAGAGTTGATTTAAAAGAAACTATGAAAATGAAAACCTTATTTAAGAATAATCTAAAATAAAGTAATCTAAAAACACCGCCTCCTTATAGTGGAATAGAATCCTAATTTCTGAATTGATTGCAATTGAGTTGCCACTTCTAACCTTAATTGTTGTCCCGTCATGCTAAAATTAAGCATCTTAAATGAATACACTTTTAGGGAGAAGAATAAGAAAACTTTTCATTTCAGGCATAAAAGAGTATTTTGCGATTTAATACAACCGAAAAAGAACGACCACCAAATTCACTTATACTTTTATATTTCTATGAATTTCTATTAATATATAATTGAATTTCCGATTAATTTGCCTTTTTGCATTGCATATCTAGTTTTAACTTCTCATTTTTGACTTAGTCTTACTCAAGTTTAGATGTAATTGTGGATGGGAAAGCCTATGTTGCATACAGCAATTTCGGTAGATAAGCTGAAAAAATCACCCCCAAAACAACGACTTTGTGAATTGTTGAAGCGGAAAGCTACTGAGCGACACTCTACGCATACTGGGTATGAAATCAACTCCTGAGTGCAATAGCTAAAATACTGTGATCAAAACAAGAAAGATTTGGATACTAGTTCAAAAATTTCATTTAATAATAACAATACTGCATTTTAGAACTTCATAATAATATGTAGAAAGAATCATTTTATCCTACACCCCGAAGAATACAGTTGTAGAATAAAATGGTCTTCAATCCACAAGTCCCAATTTAAATAGATATTAACTCAAGTTTTCCTTATCAAATGATTGGTATTGGTGAAGACCATTGTGTAATAGTGGTTAATGATAATTTTAGAAATAAGCTTAGTGTAGACAATGGCGGGGGACTTTAATCATATCTAAATCATATTTATTCAGATATTTTTAATTATGAGATATAACCGTATCTTGTTAATAGGAGGAATTGTCAGAACCAATGAGCATCGCTTTTTAAAATTATTTAAGCATCTTTTTTTGTTTTCCTAATAAGGAACAAAAGTAACGAATAAAACGTAGATGTGTGTTATGGATTGATACCAAGCGAATTCACACATTGTATGGTGAGGAAGAGAGAAAAATATACCCGCAGGAAGAGATACACGCGTCTGTAAACGAGTGTCACGTGGCTGGAAAGCGGCTTCCAAGAGAAGTAACCTGTCTTATGCTTGTTTGGAATTTAGAAGAAAAGTATGTTTGAACAAAGTTGAATAGACTAGAAATATAAGGCAGACTAGATGTTGATTTGTACAAATATGGCTTTGTGAGGATAGAAAGAAGAGATCTGTCGGTGAAAGGTTTGGGACGGGTGTCCATATTATATTCAGGATGTTATCTCACAGACTGAAACTGAAATCTCTATCACTCATCCACCCGCATTCAGCTTTTCACGCACCCACTCGAAGACACCACCTTAGTCTAACATGGATTTTTACGTAGCGGTTATCGGCATCGAATGTGAGATCGGCGAACCAAGCTCAAATTCTGACTGAAGTCGTTGCGTTCACTTTCGCATAAATAACCTTTGGAAATATATGGATTCATGTCTTCTTTACTTCTCAGCTGTGGTTTTAATTGCAGGGATCTAATGTTTGCAGTATACACCGCCAAGTGAGCGTGTGCATTGTGTGACAGTCGAATTCACAGGGAATATACACCAAGTTTTGCTTAGGATCCGGACATTTGCCTTTTTCAAGGCTTTTTTTCGATGATTCACAAATCGTAGCCGAGATAAGAACTTGTCTGTGAACCAGTTGAAAGCGATGATCGTTCTGGAAAGCTCTCAATAAACAGAACACTCTGTAATTTTTAACACGTTAGAATTGTATTCAAAGAAATTTGTCAGTTGAAAGTGCAAGATTTAAATTTAGTGATTCAATGGCAAATATTCAATGATTTTGATTATCTCAATCAACCATTTATACATTTCGTACAGGCTTCTTGGCAAAACATCGCCTCGTACAGCTATTTCGGAACCTCTACAGTACAGATTTTACACCCTGATATTTTGCAAGTTTCCTAAAGATAAAATCCCAGGTGAAAAGTAGGAGTATTAATAGCAATGATGAGATTAGGGAAACATATCAAGGCAGCTGATGTTGAGGGTGATTCCGAAAGACAGCTTTGTTAAGAGTTTTGAGATAAAAGTGGAAGAAACACTAGGATAAGTATGTGAGGTTTTGAGCACGTTGCTGGGAATTAATGTGTCATTTCCCTAGTTAGGCTACATTTCCTTTATATTCAACGGCATTTGGGTACTTTCGAACAGACATCGTATATATCAGCGGCTTTCCAAATTAGAAGTATGATATAATAAGGGTCAATTATGGTTTCTTGTAATTTGTGATTTCCTTTGATTTCTGTCCTCTAGATGATACAAATTATACTTTTTACGGAAAGTTGATATTGCGAACATTGAAGTTAAGGGCCAATAAAAATAAACGTCGAATGTTTCTTTTCTAAATATTACTCTTATATTTATTATTTATTATTAACATTTTAAACTTTTCTCATACTGAAAACCTTGTGCACTTAGGAAAAGCTATGTGTGCATTTAGGAGAAACCATATCTATCTATCTATCTATCTATCTATCTATCTATCTATCTAAACTATATACTCAGTGAATTTAAAACGTCTTCCTTTATTGTAGTTCTTTAGGTAACAATATAATGTAAATTTTTAATAAAAAGTACTCACTAATTTTCGGTATTTCCAAATTCGACTCTTTTGAAGCAATTCATTTGAAGTAATTATAATTTCAATTACGTCATGTTTCATGTTCCTCTAGATTTTTAAACTGTTCAATTCTAAGCATTTTAAATAAGAAATTTTAGAAAAATATTTCGATCAAAATAGCTAATGTTTACTAAACTAAAATGTGAAAGAAAATATCCGCTTCTTTTCAGTAAGAATTGTATAAAAAACATTATTTATATGTATTTTCATTTTTGTTTTATCAGGACAGACAGAGACTGAGATTGTATGCAAGTAAATCTATTACCAGTCAATTTATCAACTGATTCTTTTCTCGCAGAATAACTGAATTTCTATTTTTTCATAATTAAATAGAATATATCGTATGTATAAATGAAGTATGCTTAACTTATTTGGTCCCGAACAAGAATAAATATGGATTCAGGTGGTAGAAAATGGTGTTACGCCAGTCAACCAAGTCGAGAGGACTTGCCTAACTCGAAAACCAGCATACAAAATCCTGGATTCTAATGGACTGTAACATTTGTAGGAAATTCGCAACCACCTCTGCTACAAGGCAAATCCATATATATATATGTGTTATGGGAACTTACCCATAATAATAATGGACTATTCAGGACATTATAAATACTGCACCTCAAGAGGGAGTACAGAGGATTAAGTGTAAGAGCATTGGAACAGTGGTAATTGTCGAGACAACATAGTTCACTCTAACCAAATCTGATAGTCATTACTAATACTTCTACTTCTTTGTATATATTTCTGTTTGTAATATATCTGTGTTATTCCATACCTGTGTTCGAGTTATTCTTCATTGGTTCTACCTTGGACCATCACAGTGGTACAAGGAACTTGGACCATAACAAGTGGCGACGAGGTAACCCAAATGAAAAACGAACTCTTTACGCGGAGTTCATACCTTTTTTTTGCTATCCGTCGCACATAACAAGTGGCAACGAGGTAACCGAAAGGAAAAACGAACTCTCTACGCGGAGGACATAAAAAATTCTTTTTGGATATCAGTTTTACTGGCAATAAAGGAAATTATTTTGGGGTACACAGGTTTCAGAATATCAGGTTACACTAAAGGAAAATATTTACACAAAATTACGTTAACATGGAAGATTTTAAGTCAACCATTGTGGAACTTATCAAAATCCAATTTCAACAGCAACAAAAAAACGAACAGAAACATCTTGAATTACAAGAATTATTGCTACGTGTAATGTCAAATAAAGGGCAAAATTCCGAAAACGAAACAGTTCTCTCACAAGACGCTATTTGGAGCACTATCGAAGATTTCACGTATGCACCCGACGAAGACAAAACCTTTGCAACTTACTTCCGAAGGTATGAAGATCTATATGAATTTGACCGCAGAGATTGGTCAGACGCACGAAAAGTACGTCTATTACTAAGAAAATTAGGCACATGCGAATATACCAAATTCGAAGATTATATCCTACCGAGGAAAACAAGTGAGTTAACTTTCAAAGAAGCCATAAAATTGTTAACAGAACTTTTCAGCCATAACACCTCACTATTCCACAAAAGATGGAAATGTCTGAACCTAATAAAAAAGGACAGCGAAGATTACATAACTTGCGCGTCCATTGTTAACAAATATTGTGATGACTTTAAATTATCGAAACTCAGCGCGGACAATTTCAAATGCTTAATATACGTCCAAGGCCTGGTTTCAACCAAAGACGCGGAAATTAAACGCAAAATCCTTACAAAATTGGAGAGTGAACAAGATTTGACACTCCAAAAACTGGGCGAAGACTGCCAGAGATGCATCAGTGTGAAGAAAGACTCAAAAGATATAGAAGAAGCTGGCATCGCGAACATATGTAAAGTACGAAGACAAACCAACTCTCCCTCCTCAGAAACAAACCAAACCAATCCCCCCCCACACACACACACAAAAAACAGGTAAAACAAAATTTTCTACGTGTTAAGAAATACAGAAAACTTATTCGGAACAGACTGGATGCAAAAATTCGAACTTTGGGATTTACCAATAAGTACGTACTGCCAAAATGTAAAAAGTTTATCAACCGAGGCAGATAAATTAAAAGAGAAACTAAAAACAATATACATGATACCTGCTTTCTCTCTCATCTGTACTCTCTCCTTTCCTCTCTGCCTCTCTCTCTTTCTTTCTGCTTGAACTTTCGATGCAAACGGACGACACGATTTTATTCGTTTCTTTCTTCATTTTCATTTTCTTCTTTTTTATTAAAATTGCTTTCATTTATTTGTAGCAACAACAATAGCAAGAGCAGCCATAGCAATAGCAGTTTTCTTGAGAAAGCGATAAAAAGTTTGTAGAAGGGACGAAAATGCTTTAAACAAATAAGGGGAATTTAATGCCATGAAAAACGAAACGAGTTCCGTGTAAGACGATGCCCCACCCGCCAAATCATATCAACCTGGATGTGTATTATGCTTTGAGCGGTCAATATAATCGAAAAAGTTTTGAATTCAATTTTATTTCTTCCCTCATTCATTTTATCAAATCTAACTCCGATTTCAAATACAAACTAAGATGATTTTTCCCGTCGTTACTTTTTATTCATGATATCATCTTTCTATAAACAATTAATATGGGATTATTTTGTATTTTCGCAGAAAAAATGTCCCTCCTCTGCTATATCTCCTTCAATATTTCTTTTATCATCCTCATGTTACCTTTTGTCGCTCCAGTAATGTTAAAAACATATATATATATATATATATATATATATATATATATATATATATATATATCGATCGTCCTTGCAAAAGAAAACTTCAATTAATGCTTGAGTTTGTTTTTAATATCCAACAAGACAGACATATAACTCATTACAGAGCATAGGTAAGTCTGTCACAAAGGCAAAGTATGTCTGATGCACCGATTTTACCATTTTACCATTCATTTCTATGCTTGGCCGGCTTATGAGATTTTTGTAGCCTATCATATGTTCTGATTCCTTAAGTTTTCGTATTTTCCAGTGATGTTCTCTATTATTTCAACTTCATCCCAGAGAAGGTGGTGATCTCCCTTTTCTCTCTATATATGTCAGCCATACCTGATTTATATATTTCCCTTCGATTTACGGTCTTACGGTGTTCCTTACAGTACACTCTTATCTTAAAGTGGCGGCATGTTTTTCCTTTATATTTCTTACCACAGCTGTACGGGATGGAGTACACACAGTCCTTAATCATGTTCTCCTCTATGGGTGGTCTTACTCGGAAGAGATGTCTGCGTAGGGTTGAACCACTCCTGAAGTTTGTACTGATGTTATATGGATCACAGAGATTTTTGTATCTTTTCCGAATATCCCTTCACATAGGATAGGTAGATCGAGGCTATTTTATGAGTGTTGTCATAATTTTGTACCCTTCTATCCCAGGGTAGTTGTTAGTTTGTTATTGTTTTCTTTCTCCATTGTGAACTCTAACGATGATCTTATCGAGTTCACATAGTTCAGTAGTAGCTGGACATCTTCCTGGTGTGAGAGTATAATGGTGTTACCTAAATATCTCAGCCATAGAATTGGTTTTAGTGATGTTGAGTCTAATGCTATTTCCTCGAAGTATTCCATGTATATATTAGCCGAAGAAGGCCGGAGCGTACAACGGCCGAAACGTCGTGAATTTGGCAATGAAGATGAGGAAAATAGCCCAAACAATGTAAATAGTGTAAATAGTTACAATACCTCATCTCAGAAATATAGACAGATGTTAAACTTTATGTTTTTTCTAAATTTATTTTCCTGTTTTTTTTTTTTACATATTCTGATGAAATCATCTTTTGTTTATTAATTATTTCATACTCCTTGAATTCCTTATTTTCCTCAGAAAAGCTATACTTTCCACTCCAAATTCAATTAATCGATAATCTTGTGAAACTGTTCTAATCTCTTTAAACCATATATGTCCGAAGGTTATACACTTAGGAGAAAATGAATAGTTATTGTTAGCATACACGGACATTTAAGCTTTGATGCTGGATGACTGACTGACATTAACCGATAAATAGTAGTTTTTTTTAATGTCAAACGTAGACGTAGTCGTAATGTCTACAACTATTTTATTTCGCTACATAGACCCCATAATGCCATGAATCTCAGTTATCCACGATAAACCATGGATACTTATCCCAGTTGTCAATAAGGCACCAATCACGCATTTACGAGCCATGGTGGATAGGTTTATTCGCATGCAAGATCCTGCAACTAATGCTATCAGTGACCAAGGAACAGTTATCAAGATGGCATGCCTCAACCTCTCTCCAGAGGTCTTTAACATTTGTGAAATCGGTGCCCCGTCGAGTTGTTGCAATTCACTGACCTAGTATCCTACACAATAGTAGGCACATATCCAATAACCTTTGGCACGCCAGTGTAGAAAAATTTTTTAAACCGTAAATTCTTGATTATTTTATGGCTTTTTGCTCGTTAAGTTTTACAGTATTGAATGTGTGTGGGAATGTGTTATGATTATTGGTAGGGAAAAATGGAGTTAGCTCCGACTCAGGATACTTGGAAAAGGGGAGAATCTAATTCTCCCACCACAGCAATGGGTGATAACAAAGAAATTGGAGTAATTTAGCCGGATAATGTTGTCCAACACAGATAAATTTACTCTGAGAGGAAAAAAAATCAAGAAGAAGGGATGGTGGTTTAGGGTGCATCTCCTATCTGTAAAAAACAGACTTGTTAATGAAAATGTGGATGTGGTCCTATGTCTCACATGGAGCCAACAAGAACCAATGATAATGAATGATTAGGTGGTATTAATCGGTTATTAAGGAGTCGTGATGAAGGAGATTATGGCAATCTCGAAATCAGATTTATCTGGCTATAAGTGTGTGAATTTCCAATGGAGGTATTATGAAGAGGACTAAAGATCCATTGCTAGTCTATTCTTTTTGTTAACATTAAATAGCTGAAAGCACTTCCAGATAAACTCCCCTCTCTCTCTCTCTGTATGAGAAAGAGAGGCACACACGCATACATGCATATATGTATGTATATTATTATCACTTTAAAGGTTATTTTTAGTGGATACTCGTATTTGAGTAGACGACCCGTTTAATTATTAAACAGCATCATTATTTATTTTCAGCTAGCAGTCTGAATGTTCGAAAAATTCCATAAAAAATTTTCACAAACATACGAGTATCCATTAAAAATAACGTTTAAGGTTATAAATATCTATCGGATTAATAAAAAAATCCATTCTGAAAAATTCTCTTTGTTTATATATATATATATATATATGTGTGTGTATGTGTGTGTGTGTATATATATATATATATATATATATATATATATATATATATATATATATATATATATATATATATATATATATATATATATAAATATAAAAGTGGACATGGAAGTCAGCACTTAGAGGCGACAGTCTGTTTCATGCTAGTGCAATCGTCAGGCGACTAGTGCTGTTATTTTTCTCGGCTGTTTATATAAGGGTCAGTGGTGCATTATGGGTAGTATATTTTGGCGGGTACTTTTACCGGAAGTCGCTTATTTGTTTATTTATTTATGTCAAATTATTTTGCTTGTTTTTTTGTTTGTTTTTTTATTTTTTATCTTATATATTTATTTATTTATTCTTTTGTTTTGATCGGTGTTTTTGGTTAACGTAGTAAAAAAAATTTGTTTATATAGCTTATTGTTGGTAGTCTATAATGGCCGCCATTTACCGGAAATCGCTTGTTCGCTTATTTATTTGGGTCAAATTGTTTTGCTTATTATTTTTATTTGTATAACAGTTATAACTTTCGTCCGTTCTTTTGTTTTGATTTTATTTCGCATATTCTAACAGGTGTGGTTTTGTGATTTGTTTGGAGTAGTTTATTTTGCTTATTTTATTGTTGTTTGTTTATATATTTATTTATTTTTCTATTTTAAGTTACGTAGTAAAAATTTGTTTTCATGTCTACATTTTGAGATTAGCTCGGATCTTTTATTTAATAATTTATTTTGATCTGGGAAGGTAATGATAGCTATTTTTTCCTCCAAGCAAAGTTTGCAAGTTTTTGATAGGTTGTTGTAGGCTGATGATTTTTTCCTTATTTTCCAAGATATTTTTGGTGTGGTGTGTGTTTTGTTTTTTATTTCCCAGATATACTTAGAAAGCATTGTGCTGTTCGCATATTTACTATTTGTGAAAGACATTTTGTGTACATAATTTCTTTGTTTCCATGGTCCTTCGGTTATATATATGGGCAGGGAGAGTGAGAGAAATAAACAGACACAGATATACACACAGGTAGACAGACAAAAAGAGAAATATCTTCAAATTCTTCTTCTCCATAAGCCTTCTTGAAAGTATGCGTGCTTTGATAAATAAACTATATTTCACGATCGCTTTCAAACAGGTATACAGAGAGAAACAGTGTGAAATATTTTTCTATGTAAATAGTAAGGCATGTCACTAAGACCCAAGGGATTGCTGAGAGTGAAAGAATATGAGAAAACTTTATTAACGAGAACGGACAATAAAAGAGTAGTATTCAGAACGACAGAAAATGGCGATTGGCATTGACTTTAAATGTTTGAATATAGTACGTGGCAAGGAAGCCAGAAACCGAAAGAGACTTTCTCCTGTTACAGAATCAACTATTAGAACTCTACTTACGGTTACATCTATTTCAACAGTAAGACAATGAAGACCTATTTACTAATCAAGTAGTACGCGTAAATTCATGCGGTTGAGGTACCAGAGATGAAAGTTCATTAGAACAATTGTCAAGCAAATATTCATAGAAAAAAACACAGGGAAAGTGACTGAAGTCAAGATATCAGATCAGGGCCGATAACATTAAAGGCTCTTCTTTGGATTTTATTGAGATATATAACAGGGGTTCCAGACCAAATATGGCAGTAATATTTATTACTTTTAAAAGCGTTAATTTTCTTTATTTAATAGCTTTCAAAGTTTGAATAATTCAATTTGTAATCATGAAATTCTGGTAAGTTATATTTTGTATGAGACGAAACATTGACAGTTTCTGATTATAAACTATTGAAAATGTCCCAAGTTAAAGCATTATTTTCAAATTCTTTTTCTCCCTGCTTACCTTTTTTGTTGCAACCTCGCCTTATTAGATACACCTAACAATTGTTAATTGTTAATGAGTTCATGATTTGCCAGGTGAAATGAAACAGTATCTCCAGTTGTATGGTGAAAAACATCCTTTCTATTTATTCAAGCTCCATAAGACTTTTGTTTAACATTTTCATCTAATCATATATCGTTTACTAGAATAATATGACGAAAATGATTCCGCGAATTCATTTATTGCTCATCGGTTCTCTCCCTTATCTTTCTTGCATTTCTCTCTTTCTAAGCGTTTTCTATTAATATAGCTATTAGGGACTAAATAAAAGAAACGCCTTCAATATTTTACTAGATGATGGTAGCTGCTTTAGAAGCCGTACAACTAGCGAGTGAAAATTTAACAAACTCGACAACTTTATTGTTATTGTCGTTAAAGTAGAAACAGGAGAGAAAAAGGCACAAGTAAAAAGTGATAAACATGGAAGAAGAGCCGAGATAGAAAGAATCAACAATAAAAAAAAAAAAGCAGCGGGAAAAGTTGAGCCGGAAATAATGATTTGACGGAAGAGCTTTGTTGGTGAATAGGAAGTTAATAACATGGCAGTCTACATGAACCCGATTCGCTTGTAGCGGGTCGTCTTTAGTGGCATAGGCTCGACGATGGGTTGGGGAAAAGTGAAAGGGTTGGAAGCAGGGCAGAAAGGCGGGGTGGAAAACGATTCTCACTATTGACAAATTATTAGGTACAAAACATGAGCGGAATCAGTTACTCACCGGTTTTTCACTGAATGTCTCTTATGGCTTCACTCTCCTTTCTTCTCTGGCACCCACACTCTGTCTATCTACCTGTCTACCTACCTGTTTCACGTTTTGTGTTCTTTTCTTAATTTTCATGTAGCCCGATCTGATCAGTAGAAAGATTACAAAACAGTAAAAAAAAATGGAAAGAATTAAAACAGTCTAAGTTACATCTAACCCATAATTTACCACGTGGGTTTGACGCTTGCGATTTGTGTCGATCTATGTGGGTGTGGGTTCATTACTATATATGTGTCCAAATTCAAACGTGTTAGTTTCGCGATGGGTGGATATGCGAATGGTTGCACACACATGCACGTGTAGAAGGCGGTGTCCGGTGACTCCATCCTTTTCTTTAGAGCGGCCTCTCCTACGTGTATTCTCATCTTCCTTATGTGCCATACATGTATATTTGTGTACATTGGATTCGCTTGTGTTGACAGGCAGTTGCTCCTGTGTGAGACTTGTTCAACCTCGCACGTGTGTTCCAGGAGTTAAATCGGTGTAAATATATGTGATTAAACAAGGCGCGTGTGTACACTTCAGTACAAGTGTGGCCATGTTTGTATTTCTAACATATAATTGCTAATGATATGAATGTGCTACTTTGACTTTTTGGCCGAATTAGAAATAGTTTGTTTATCGAGAAAAGACAGGACCATTCTTAAAAGAAAACAATGGTGTGTACGTCTAATCTATTGTTAATGTCTATCAGTTACAACTGAAGATACATGCACTTAAAACAGATGTCTATTTCTATTCATTATTTCTCATTGTCCCTGTTGAAGAGCGATGAGGATTAAGTTTGACTTACGGTGCATTTGCAATTGAGTTCGAGTAATGATAAGTGATCCACTATTTTAGCCCTGTGCCAGGCTAATTTGAATAAATATTTACTTAATTACATATTTACGGGTAAACATCTTCGCACAGCCTCCTTTCAAACAAACAATATGGCTTCCGTTTCACAATATCTATCACTTAATTTGTCTTTCAAGCTTTTTGCAGTAACAGTGATGTCTGCGCTGTGGTTCTAGATATCTCAAAGCCGTTCGACAGGGTTTGACATGCTACCCTTCCCGCAAACTCAAAGGCTACGGTGTCACAGAACGAATATTTAGTTTAATTCAAAAGTTCCTAACATATCGTGTAGTGAAGTTCGTTTTGAACAGGTACACTTTTAGATAATTTCATACTAATGCGCGAGTCTCTCCTATCGTTGGACCTACGCTGTTTCTGATCTTCCTCAACGATCTTCCCGGTGTAATCAGTTCCGAACTGATGCAGATGATAACTATTTACTTCTGTCTTAGTAGCAACATGAGAGATCCGACAAAGTAAACCTGGCAACTGCTCTTGAAAAGGACCTCTAATAAGTGGTCAAATGGGACAAGAAATGACGTGTAAATTTTAACGCCTCCAAAACGCAACTACTTTCATTTCATCACCAAAGAGAATCTTTTATGCCAGCCATCATCAAGGGTAACGCCAAACTCCAAGAGAGCAAAAATTCCCGAATCAATTGCTACGTGTACTGCTTAGAAAGTCGGTTCCCTGTGTCGTGCCAGAATTTTTTCTCTCGTCAGAATTCAACTGTACATTTATAAATCTACATTCTTCCGTGCATTGAATACTGCTGCCATACCTTGTCCGATATTCCTGCTATATATCTCGAGATTCTTGACAAAATTCGAAGGCTCTGTAATGTATTCGATCCTGATTTGGCATCTCGACTTCAGTCACTTTCTCAACGACGTGACGCTGCTTCTCTCTGTCTTTTCTATAAATATTTTCATGGAAACTGATTTGATGAGCTTTTTTCCTAAGTGCATCGACTGCATAGATTTAAGCGTGCTACTAGATTGGCAACTAGATGTCACCATTTTATTGTTGAACTACTAGACGCAATCTTTTTTCTCGCTCTTTTCAGCTGTGGAGTCCCTTCCGTTTTTGTTTTCTCTGCCACCTAAAATCTTCAAAAATTTAATTGCAACGTCAATCGCCATCTTCTATCTTCCTGAATCCTGTACCTTTATTATCCTTTCATCACTTCTTCTCACTAAAGTTTTCTCAATTTCTTTCACTCCTTGTAACCTCCTGCGTCCTAGTAGCATTATTGCATTGATTGTGGTATTATTGCCTTGCTTTTCTTTAAAAATATTCTCAAGTATCAAGTTTTATTAGTTGATATCCATAATTTCAGAATGAGACATTCTGTTGGATTAGATTGGGTAAACCGTTCGGTTGGATTAGCAGATTACACAAAAATAATAGGATATTGGTCAAGAATATCTCATGAGCGTCTGTCCTCATTTACTATTCAATTACTATGACCTTTAAGTTCTGAGGATTGATAAAATCCCAAACAAATAGTAAGTATGGATAAAATGTTTTGATTAAATGACGAATTAAAAGAAGATTTGTTGTTCTAAGTGTCCCTTTTTGTCCTTTTACCAGATCTCTATGTACCTATCCTGCTATCCTTCCATATAAAATCATTCAGTACGTTACTCATCGTTCCCCTGCTTTCATTGCCTTAAATATATCCCCTTTAATTGTTAAATTCTAAGCCCCCTTTCCTTATTGTGTGTCACAGAAATGACAACTTTCTTTGTGATGGTCAGTATAACTTTGCTTGTTGTTCTTATTTTACTTATGATTTCCTCGTTACTCAAATGTTCTATCTTTGCATTCATCGATAGCACATCATCCCTGTCACTTAAGGACTCTTTTTTTATATAATTGTTCATTATTCACTTTCATATAGGAGATTAGTTATTACATAGCAGTTGTGGTGAACAATATTTTCGCATGTATTTACTTTGCTTGTTTTCTGGAATACATCTTTCGCTATTCCTATGGCTCTTCGGATTGCGGTGTCACATTTTCAGTCATCTATTACTACACTACTTGAAGTGTTAAATTTATGTACCTGCTTGATTTTGACGTTTCCAATATAGCTAACCCTAACCCAATAGCTCACACCTTGGACTGCTTCTTTTGTTGATGACAATGCATCCTGTAAAACTGACTGAAAAAATTAAATGTAACTAAAAGGTTTCTGAGGAAAATTAAGTCGAATAATTGGCGTAGTTTAATATTTTATTTTTTTTATATAACATTACACGTAAGCAAAAGCAAAAAAGAAAAAAGAAAAGAAAAAAATCTTTACTGAACCATATGTTCGTGTGCGATTTATTACTTAAACGGCAGGGAAGCAACAGCACTTGAAAATATGTAACTTTTTGCTAGAAGAAAAAAGCATCTTTCCAGAACAATATAAACGTTAAAAGAGTTAAAATAAAAGTTAAAAGAGTTAATTTCCAAGTGAAAATACGAAAACAAATTCCTACTTCGTAACATACAACCAGATCGCAACTCAAAATAATATGCCATAACCTAAATCAAATAGACCTTATTTCAAATATCAAATTTTAACACCGGAGAAATTATACACAAATAAATGAATATATAAATAAAATAAAATAAAATAAATCAAATACAATAAACAAATTCCAGTTTAGAATTATAAATAAACTAAAATATTAGAACTGGGAAGTACTAGTTTCTTCAGTGGCCTATGTATAGAGAAGTGACATATGGTCTGAAGACTACTCGATGCGTGTAACTGACAGTTACTATGTAGTGTTGATTTCGAGGATCATACTGCCAATACCTACAAACTATCTCCGATAGAGAACATTTTCCCCATGAATGTAGCAAATTTTAAATAATATAATTTCGTGTATACACACACACACCCACACGCACATATTTGATAAACATATAGTTTTAAAGTATGCTATATTTATGGACAAAAGTGGTCAATATCAAAGATAGAGGGTATATAAATATAAAAGTGAACACTGAGGACAACACGAAGCGGTGATAGTCTGTTTTATGCTTCAACGCAGTCTTCAGGCTATACTGCAGATTGTGTTGCGGCATGGTGTTGAGCTCAGTCTCCACTTATATATATATATATATATATATATATATATATATATATATATATATATATATATATATATATATATATATATGAAGAAATATAGTCTTAAAGTGTGCTATATTTATGGGATAAAGTGCTCAATATCAGAGATAGAGCGTGTGTAAATATAAAAGTGAACATAGAAGTCACCACTTAGAGGCGACAGTCTGTTTCATATATATATATTCAATAAATTACCATATGAATGGTGAGTACAATTCAATTTTTCTTGTCGAAAAATATGAATAAAATCGAATGGCCGAAAAGAATTCAAATTCTAATATCCCCCCTCACTCCTTCTAATAGGGAAAACATGAATAGAACCCTTTCTGTGTTCTGTACCATGGACATATAACTTAACTATGCTCATATCTCAAAGTCAGTTCAAAAGATACTGCATAGGTGATTAGAAGTCCTTTCTTTCATATTTAATTTATCTTTAGAATTAATGACAACACAATGGCTCCTAGGTCCATTGTCATCCTTGACAGAGAGAGTTCAATGAGTTTGTAATTTTACTGTCCTCGGTACGTCCCTATACTTATACAATACGCAGTGAACTTGATATCAATAAAAAATAATTGGATTCAATACAGTTCAACCTGTGTTTATTCTATTGAGCATCTGTTGTTATAGGAACTTCGTTTAAACTATGAAGTTTTGCAAGCTTATTTTATTAGCCATTTGCCTTCACTATTTTTCCGAAAATGAAATGCAAAGAGTAAAATCCTGATGTTTACAGCACTATATATCAAAACGACGTGACTCGATCTGCAGGTAAATTGTCCGTGACGTTGATTGTCTTCTAATTTAATTAGTGGACGGTACCTGTGTTACTTTATTTCGCTTGTCCAGAAATTGAAATCTGGTAATTTGATTCGAAACACGTGTCACTGTTTTATGACCTTACTGTGATTCCATCTGAATGTGTTCAGTCAAGAGCACTTAGGATCTTTTTATGATTTTCTTTTGTATAACAGGAATAAAGTCGATGGCATTGATGAGATTTCACGTTATTGAAATATAATCATGCATATGTTTATTAATATTTATCATGTCATATGATTGCGTATGTGTCTGTCTTACTGTTTATTAATTGGAAAACAGTCGCTTTGTATATTTTTATATTGTATCAGTTAAAGCCGTGTTGATGTGTGCATGCCAGTCATTCCTTTAACCTTCCTACATGTACTTTGTTGCTTATGTGTCAATTCGAGTGCTTTCATAAAATAAATAAATTAATAGCAAAGCTGACTTATTCTATACGTATTTCGTGGTTTAGTATAAAATCTAGATTCTGTTCATCCTAGAACGTCTCGCGTACAAGCAAACAGTTTTGACAGCAAATATTATATAAAATCCATTAAAATAAAATTAAGGCTAAAAATTCTATTGATTTTCGAGGTAGTCATAAAAGTTACAGGGAAACCTATTCTTTCTTTAAAATTCATTTCATGGCAAAATTATAAACTATAGCAAAGGTAATTTTTAAAAGTTTCACATATTCGGCTATATTTCTGCGTGTGGACAGGGTCAAATACGATAACTTTTTAAAAAAGAATTGAACTGTTCGAGGAATATAGATATATGTTCGAACTTTTGATCTTACTTTTGTCGTTCTTGTTACCGCAACGTTTCAGCTGATCATTTCAGTTGTATTCATCAAGTGTACAAAGAAAGAGATTTTTAGTGGCTAGTGCGAAAGAGAAAATCAATAGGAGGAATGCGATCAGAAGTTCCGACAACACAGAAAGAAGATGACACATATTAATGGAGATATAAAATACGTATTTATAGGATTTAGTTCAGAGTTTGTACATCTACAAGCAACGTTTGCAGGAATCAACTATATATATATATATATATATATATATATGGCCTGAAGATTGCTTGTAAGCATGAAACAGACTGTCGCGCTGCGTGTTGACTTCAATGTACACTTTTATTTACATACGCTCTATCCCTGATATTGAGCACTTTAATCTATAAATATAGCATAACTTAAAACTATATTTTATTCTGACTTCATCCACTGAAGCCACTTTGTGTTAATGTTTTCAAGAAAGGCATAAATCCAACATTTTCTTTGTCCTATTCCATAGGCAACAAGGGCGTTTGGTTTGTAAGAAAGATCATAGTGCTGCACACCTCTACCTCTTTCTCACTTTCTATGTTCCAATTCCCTTTGCCAAGTAGGTGACCATAGATCTTGATTAATAATTATTTCATTTTCCCTTTTTAATCTTCCAGCAACACAGTGTTATGTGCATAGTTTAAGTTCGCCAATAATAAATCTTTCTAAGTAATTTAATTGTACGGGTTAAATAAATCCGGTAAGGAAATATCCTTTTCGCACACCTCTTTTTATTTTGATGTCTTCACTCAACTTTATCTATTCGCATAAAACAGCTGGTTCTTAATACAAATTTTGGTTAATCGTATATCCTTTCCATATAGCTCAAGCTTCCTAATATTCCAAGAAGTTTTTAGTGCTCTGGCCTCGATTGTCTTTGCGTAATCTATGAAACATAAGTGTAGGTATTAGTGTATTTTTGTTACTCATTCTGACAACATACAATGAAATTTTAATTTCTTTCTCTGTCGACTTGAAAAAAGGTATGTTTCTCTTATTTCCGGTTTAATGCTGAGCAGACCCTAAATTTACCCTAGTCCTGATGTATAATTGGCATGGCGGCTCCTAGCTTTGAAGGTCTAAACTAGTGGAACTAAGGGATGTAGTTCGTCTGAACATTTGACTTAAAAATAGCAATAGAGTAGAGAGTGGCTGGCAAAGTTTCTTTTTGTAGGGTAAAAAATAAGTGATCAACCATAAGGTTGCGTAAACACTTTTGAGCTCTGTCAAGGCTGGAAAGTGAGAGCTTCGCAGCACCAGGCCAGACATAGTAGCAATACTCCGTTTTGGGTCTGACCGAACATAGAGCATGACGGAACGAATCAGGTACTTTCTGGACTGGTACAAATAACCAACCCTTCTTTCAATATCATTAGCGATTATTTCTATATACGGGTTTCATTTGTGTTATGGGGTGAGCTTTCGTCCCAATACACGCTAGAAGGGAGTAGCATTATTAAGGTATAATTATTCATCAGGACAGGAGCAAATTTCGTGCTGTCTGCTCAGAGTTAAACCAGAATTAAGAGTAATCGTTCCTTTAATATTCCATTAGTTGAACAATTTGATTACAACTTTGACAAGACGTAAAAAATCTTAAAACCATCTGGATTCCGTAATTCCTCTGAAAATCTTTGACCGACAACGAATTGATACACCAATCTATCACTAGCAAGCAGCTTCGATTCAGTTGCATGATATATCAGTCGACAAAAGTCGTGATATGTTGAAAAGGATAATTCATTATATTGAATTTTGGCCTGTCAAGAATTACCATTTTAAATAAACGGAATAGGAGTCAGTTTCTGGATATATGTGAAGCAGTAGCGGGATACCAGGATTGTTTAAGATCACATTTGAATTTCGTTAAGAGAAATGCCAACTGCACATTTTCAAAATGAGATCATTAATTATATAGCTGCTACAATTGAAGGTGAAATTAAAGCAATGATCGAAAAAATCATCATATGTTGCTGTTATGTTTGATGGTGCTCGCTTCTTTGAATAAAATCTCAATTATCACGGCTGTTGCAATTTGTTGATGAGAAGGAAAAATCACAAGAGATGCTTTTGGGAAATGTCGACGTCAGAAAAAAGATAGAAGAGCTCTTAAAAGTTCGAAAATTTGTTAATGAATTCAACTTTGACCAAAACTTCATCTCACAAATGTATGATGGAGCGATCGTAATGGCTAGTCTTTTGAACGGAGTGCAAACAAGAATAAAGGGTAATTTTGGTGCGAACGTCATATTTGTACATTGTTATGCACATTCACTCAATCATCTTCAAGTATTCGTGTATGTTGAATTTTCTTCCAAAGTTTAAGAAGGATTTCAATTTTTTCTCAAAGTCGACTACTCGAATAGCGCTACTGGATGAGATCGTTGGAAGAAGATTTTCAAAGTTACCTAAAACAAGTTGGAATTATTCATCTTGACAAGTATCCAATTTATTTCTGATAATTACTGTCTTCTGATCTATTTTCAACCATATTAGAAAATCCACAGAATTATAATGCTTCACAATTAGCAGAGACAAGGGTTTCGTTGTAAGCCTAGAGGACTTTCAGTTCTAATTTTTATTAGTGGGTTTTGAAACTATATTGAAATTCTGTTTTTGATTGTGAAGTTAAGAACTTCAAAAAACTAACTGCTTGATATCAAGTACAACAAGTTTGAGGTATTTTACTGTCGGGTTCTGGATGGTGTTGCTGAACTACCAGAGAAGCGTGGTCGACATGAAGAAACAGAAGCTGTTTTAAGAACATTATTTAATAGCATTTTGGATGAGTTATTGTACTTTGAACAAAGATTTAAAACAATGCGAGAATTCCGATTTTTGTCGAAAAAAATTCCGATGGAAGCGTTTTCATCTTTGGAAGGCTATAAGAACATATTTGATTTTGATGAATTGAAATGTGAGCTGAAATAAGTTTATACTGCAGATTTCGCAAAGCAAGCATTACGCATACAAGAAGTCGCAGTCATAATACGGGAACTTGAACGTAAGCTCTGGCAGAAGTAACAAAATTACTACGCCTGATTCTGCTCATACCTGCAACATCTGCTTCCCGTGAGAGACCGTTTTCTTGATTGAAGCGAGTAAATAATTATATGATGTGTTCTGAAAGTGAAGAGAGATTGAGTAATTTGTTATTCATTTCCATGAATAACGACTTTTTGAACAAAATGAAGGTAGAGCGTTGTGCTGATGTATTTTATAGCATAGTAATCGATAAATTTGCCAAAAAGAAATGAAAAATTGAACTGATTTACAAATAAATTTTAAATATCTTAATATTTTCTCAGAATTCTCTGGTAACTATTAACAGCCATCATGGAAGAACCCTTGTCAGGTTAATAGTAACAGAGAGGTGAATGAAACCCGAAGCGTGGTCTGTTGGTAGCATTGCATTTTCTCACATTAAAATTCATTATCACATTCATCGATGAGAGGTAAATAATTTTCCGGCGCGGGGAGAATAAGACTCCACTATCCATGTTTTTGCCTTGGCGATTGGCCAACTTGTCTTGGCTTCGAAGTCACCCTTCGCCATTGATATATATATATATATATATATATATATATATATATATATATATATATATATATATATATATTGAAGCAAAGACCCAGAGGCGGTTTGACAATTGCGTCTAGTATGAAACAGTTTGTCGCCTCTGAGTGTTGACTTCAATGTTCACTCATATATATATATATGTCAAGATTCTCAACAAAATCCAAAGCAGTGTTTGTAATGTTATCGGTCATGACTTGACACTTTTTAACATCTTGGTCGGTATTTTGGATGTCCTTGGGTTTCAGCAATGGACGATGTAGCACGTTATTGTTAAATATTCATTATTTTGCCATTTACAGGATATTGGTTTTCAAAATGTTTGTATATATTTTTCTATCGGCTATTAAATAATAGTCAATAATATATGCATTACGAACACACACATATACACGAACACCCATTGATGCAGATAAGAGAGGCTTGATGGCATCAGAGTTATCGTCATTAAAGAAATGGGTGAACAGATTTTAAATTGCTGTGGTTCACTTGGTACTCGATTCCCTGTTTAGTAAATGTATGAATCAATGTCTCCATGAAACTTTGAATAAGAGAAAAATGAAAAGGTGAGTGAAAAGTTACTTTTAATAATTGACGCACCCAGTAAAAGACTGTTATATCAATCGTTAATCTTGACTATAGACACTCGATTTGAGTGCGCGCGCAGTTTATTTCAGCACAACCATTAACACCATACTCACTTGTGTCTCGGGGGATGGAGTAATCCATCTGAAGATAAAGTTAACTTTCTTTCGAAACATAATTTTACGAAATACACACATCCACATAATCTACCTAAAAGGTTTATATATATTTGTTATAGTTGTTAAGATAGACTACCTATATTTTCGTCTGCCGAAATAGACTATTCCCCATATGAGGTGATTTGGTTTATTGTTTATTAATTATTTGCACTGTAATAATAAATAAATTGAGCTCCCTTTGTGGATCAGTGGATAAATAAATTGAGCTCCCTTTGTGGATATATATATTTGAGAGTATGTGATGTGTGTGTGTGTGTGTGTGTGTGTGTGTGTGTGTGTGTGTGTGTGTATGCTTGCCTTTTAACATTTTGTCATACTATTCGCCTTTGATTTCCTCCGATTCTTTATATATTTTAAATTCACTACTTTGATAAAACAAGGCTCTGAAGATGATTTAAATAAACATCGAAATAATGAGTCACAATTTTTCAAGCTTAGCTGAAAATTGTACGAGACAAACAGGGTAAGGTAGAGAAATTTTATTACGCCAAACTTTCAAGTGAAGGGGCTTACAAACTTGAAAGTAAATCTTCCAAAGTATTTTACCCGAACTCGGACACTGACCACAAATACCAACAAGAAAAACCCAACTATCTCAGTCATTATGATCTATCTTAATTTAAAAAGCACACATAACTTACAGAAAAGACAAAAACAATTTTCTAGCAAGAAAATTTCATTTTTATCCAAATTACATCACAGCCGATATTAATTTGTTGTTTTTCATAAAGACTGTACGGATAAAAAATAAAAACAACGCATGGTATTAATTGCTAAATAGAAATTTATTATAAATATCATAATTACAATGACTGATTCTTTTGAATATTATACTACAATTGAAGCTACTAATGCCACTAATGTCGCTACAAATATTACTTTAAATTTTGCACTATTTTAAGATACAATTGTTTTTAGACGAACAGGACCGACAGCTACAACTGCAAGCGGGAACAGTGTTTATATGGTAGCCGAAATATTAATTTTCTTCTTTTCTTTTTCTGTTCCGTGGTCGGCTGTTGCAGACTTTGCCACTGCCATTTTCCCGTTTTACTCTCTCTTTCCACCCGTCATCTCTGTGTTCACAGCCCACCTGCTCGCAGCTGACACAAGAGCAAGGGAAGGGCACTTCCCTCCCCTCGGCTTAGATTACATGGTGCGACGGAACGGACTGCCACACAACGACTCTAATCACTGGGCAGCAAGAGACACAAGGACTAAGTGCAGAAGAGTCAACCTTTTTTTTTCCTAGGGAGGCGGTAACTGCTACTCCCTTTCCAATTTCTCTCCTTCTTCCTTCTTTCATCTTAGCCTCTCCATCATTAAATCTCGCCCCTCTTGACACTTATTCTTTATTTAACACATTTTCAAACTCTTCGCTTGTTCTACGTTCCTTTCAGGAGGCCATTTCTACTTATAATCTTTTCTTCTTATTGCATTTCTCAACAATTTCAGACCTTTTAACCAATTAATCTTTTTTTCTTTATATTGGTTTTAACCATTCAGAATCTTCCTATTTTACTCATGCAGCAAAGAACACCTACGATAAATTACAAATGTTAAACCTTACATAGTTTAAAGAGTTCTACACTCATTACGAATTAAATTAGAATTTCATTTTAATCGTTTTTTGTTTGTTTGTCTTTTTTTGTCTATAAATTGAAACATGTAAGCGCAATCAGTCGGCAAAAATCGTCATTTATAAACAAACACGAAAATAAGTTTTTCTTTTTGTCAATTAATATTGAGACACTGGAATCTCATTAGAATTATAATTTTTGCTAAAAGAAAAACAGCACATTAACATTTGATAATATTTGTCGCATAAAGTAGGATTTTACCCCCTTTTTTTAGGATTTTACCTTTTCTGAATCAATGTCTTCGAGGAGTTGGTACAATTCTGTTTGGCGACATTGGTTTTTACTTATTACATTGTTGTCTTTTCTGTTTATTATTATTATTATTATTATTATTATTATTATTATTATTATTATTATTATTATTATTATTCACACCAATAGGTTACATTGGCGATCAAATGATAGCGAGTAAAAATGAGTGTAAGACAAGGATGCGTCTTCTCATGAGGCAATTCTGAGAGAATTAGATGTTCTACCAGAATTCATTACAAATTGTAGACACCAAAATCAAACAAGTACAAATATTTAGACATCTGAGAAGCATTTTAACAGAGTGTGGAAATGGCGTCTCCGAAATCTGAATGCGTATTGAGATAGCGAAAGATGCTTTCCAAAAGCTGAGCAACGTATTAAGAGACAGAAAAGAGTACCGAACTGTTATGTAATATCAGTCCTCCTATATGGTAATGAATGCTGGAAAAACTTACAGATGTAGAAGGGATTTGAAGCAACAGAAATGTATTTCTACACAAACATTCTAAGAATACCATAGACTGAACATGTGAGGAATGGCGAAGTTCTAGAGACAATGGCAACAAGAAGGACACTTTTATTTAACATCAGGAAGAGGCCATTGGAATTTCTAGGGTGCATAATGAGGAAAGAGTACTTTGAAAATTTAATACTCACAGGTCAGATTGAAGGTAAGAGAGACAGAGGAAAGCAACGCATAACCTACCTTGATTGAATGAATAAATGGTAGATCGGGGTTTGGGGAGACGGCAAAAAACGAAATTTATTAAGAGCTACAAGGCATAGGAAATTGTCAAGAGCCATGATCGCCTACGCCCTGAAGGGAAACGGCTCATAGAAGAAAGTATTTTCAATCGCCGTCGTTTGGATATACTTTTTACCCTTTTAATTTACAGTTCTTCCAGTCTTTTTTCACAGGCTTTACAGAAACAGTTCTACAACTCGGATAACGAAAGGCACAATCATCAAGTTCATGTTCAAGAGCATATTCAATTCCTTGGCAAGGTCGAGATACTTATCTATCTATTCCATCAGGTTTACTATGATCTTCCAGAACAGAAAAATCTACAATCTAGCGTTTTGTTTTCTTTACAATTACTAGATCAGGTCTACTGAGCTGAATTGAGGTATCCATTTGCATCTCAGAAGATTTTTCTTTTCTTAGAACACATTGTGAAAAAATAAATGGAGAAATATGTATCCAATACTTATCGCAAAACCAGTTTATTATTATATTAACTACACGTTTTGTGTTGATTTAACAAACTAATGTTACTGTGGCTTTGTAACCTTTATGATAAAAACTTATGCATTTTTCTTGTCTGTACAACTTTTCATCTATTTTGAAAACTTGCTACTGAGACGGGAGACATTGAACCCTTATCCCCAAAATGTTGACTACAACTGTTTTGAACCAAGTACCTTGAAATATTATTCAGCGGTATTAATTTACTCTTTATGAATGGAGATTGAATAAATCATTGTTCCATCATTTTAAAATATTTCTCTTATAATTTTATATAAATGTATTTGTTGAAAGTTTTGCTCATATGAACCGTACTTATAGTGACATTTTACTGTGTCTGTTAGTAAATAATTCAATAAACTGTTTATTGAAGTGTGTATTGAGTACTTATTTCAACGTTTTGGTTTATTCTTAGGGCATTGTTTTCGATCGTTATTAAGAGTTCCTCTATTTTTGTCTTTGTTTTTCTTTACGTTGATAAAACCATATCGATTTATTACAACTTTTTGATTTGTTTTCTAAAGTAACCGTAATTCAAAATTTTTTTTCCAATTTTGACTTTGGTTTCTCTTCATATTTTTGTTCAGATTTTGCTCGCAGTAATTAGTCTTTCCTTGTTCAGTTTCGTGTACATTTCAATTACCTGGATTGCAGAGTCAATACAATTTTCAATTCTGACTTATCCGCTTTGTAATTCTATTCATTTAACATTAAATCTGTTGACATATTGACCTAGACAGAGCCTTATGTATCGTCATCTGTTTTCTTGTTTTGTGGACCACCTTTCTGATTTCCTCTTTTTTCCACTTTTCTTTAGCACCACATAATGGTAACTACCAAAGTATTTACTAATTAAATTTCTGCTACCGAATTTGATTCTAATATTTTCTTAATCTTTTTGAGATAATCTTTTCTAACTTATTCCTTCGTTTCTTTCTGCTGGAAGATATCTATTTCCAAAGTGCTTAGTACTTGTAGCTTTCGTTGAATGTCTTGCCTTTTTTTTATTGGTGTGTGTTCAATTTCTAGTGTTTCTGTTTTTTTCTTCATTACTGACATCGCTTTTCTCAACTTCTCAACGCCTAATACGATACTTCTGTTTTTGCTTGAAGATTTTGACTATATGAATTTTCGTAATTACTTTTATATCTGATAACATTTTTAAGATTATCCATTCAAAAGATAATTTATTTTTTCTCGCTATTTTGCTAATCTGCAACATTTGTTGCATTCTTTTTTGTTGATTCATCGGTATCATTGTTATGTTGAATAGTAGTGAGAATTAGATGTTTTTATTGCTTTAAATTTTCTTTATTGTTTTAAATTCTTTCAATGTGTTTTAATCAGTCTATAGACGATTACTTATCCCTCTCATTTTAGACATCCTTTCTCTTCCTCAGAATGTACTCATCGGCTTCCAAGTTTCAGTTATTTGTGTTGTGAGAATCGTTTATGTCATTTGTAAGCATATTATCGGTCTGTAGTTGTTTGGATCTGTTCGTTTCTCGGCATCGTTTAGTATTACGATAGTTTTCCTGTTTTTATCCATTTAGATGTCATTTTTGTTATTTAGTCAGGGTCGCTTGATTTAGCTCCTCCATTTTCATTGATTGAATTTTTGCTGGTTGCTGTTTGTATTTTCTGTTGTTTCATGTCATTAGTTCTTCACATATTTTCTTCTTTTCCTTACTGATTTTGTTTCAGTTTAAGTGTATTCATCTGTTGCTTCCATTCAGCTTTTGGATATTTGAGTTTACTTTTTGAGCACCAAGTTTATCTCTAATTAGTTTGACTCCTGCACACACGAATTATTGAGTTTAGTTATACTTTTGGTTGGAATATATTGCTGAAGTTTATTCACTTTCTCCATTCCTAATATAACTTTGTTTCAGTTATTGCTTCTTAATGATGGTAGCGCTTCATCTCATTCTTCCTGTATTAGGTTTTGTGTAGTTGTGAAGAAAAGAGACTGTAATTTAACAATTTCCTGTTTCTTCCTGTGTATTTTATTTTGTGGATTTTTTTCTGAAATCGTTCTCTTGACCTACCTTTCAGAATATTTCCGTAATTACAATGTCTTTGAATCAGTCTCTCTTTAGTATTTGTTTTATTTTATCTTCGAGCCTTTGGTTTACTGCATGAAAAAATGCTTTTCTGTTTCATATTTCGACCATCAGTTTAATGTAACTTTTTGTGTAGAGCCTCGTTTAAGATAGCAATGGATAATTAATTTGTTGTTTTTTGCTATTTTAATATACGTAGAGACGTTACGCTTTACAAACACGGAAAAACTCGATGATTGCTGATCAACTGACATTAATTTTGTTTAGTAACCTAAATGTATAAATTCATATTTAATATAAATATAATAATTAATGATAATATGATAATATTATTCCGTCAATAATATAGTCTCACACACATATTCTGTCTGTCTGTCTGTCTGTCTGTCTGTCTCTCTCTCTCTCTCTCTCTCTCACACACACACACACACACACACACACACACACACACACACACACACACAAATACACTTTGTCACTAATACGATTATTTTGGTCATGATCATTAATATACATAATAATACTATTAATATACATATAATAATCTTATTTTGTCAAACACGTATATATAGATACAAATTTAAGCAAATGTAAGATCGAATTACTAACCGTGCTAACTAGAAGCTTCCTCTGGAGCTAAATGGTATAACACGTCAGACTATATGACGGTTCCGTATGGGACACAGGCTCGATTCCTGTTGGAGGACACTTATTTTCTATGAAATTTCTAGGACATTCAGCCCGGTATATAATGTTAATATTGTTTATTATAAACAGAGCATTTACTTGAATATTTGTATCTATAAAAATAATATATGAACAATAAATATATTAAAATAATTGTCGGACTTAGTGTTGTGCATTCCGGGATGAAATCCGGTATCAAATAATAATAAACGCCAAGAATGAATATAGGAAAATAAATGTATTAACGTAATAATACAAACTGGTAATACAGGTTAGTAGTTCCAGGAATACAGTTTAGTAGAAAAATATATATATAGTCTTTGGTATCGACGTATCATTGTATGACTTCTTACTGAGTCTACGGGATCGTTACTGTGACTCTTGCCGCTACGTTATTCTACCGACCGACTCGACCTCACTACTACTCTGACCGTCCGGGTATTCACTGGTAGTAGTATATGTATACCTAGGGTGAGTCCATTTGTGCAAAAAGGGGAGACCCGCAATACTCCCCTCCTTAGATCCCTTTTGGGGAGAGTTAGTATTTTTTCCTCTTATGGTCGATAATCAGAGGTTCGGTAAATTTTCTCTTCCTGTTTGACCTTCTAATTTCTGTGTTTTCCTGTGGTCTTTGAATCTCAAAAGCTTCAAAGATTGCATCCATTGAATCGTCATTTTCTGTAGGTGACGAGCTTGGCTCCTCAACCCGTCTTTTTTGTATTTGGTCAATATGTCTTCTGTGGGTAAACTTTTCGCCCTGTACTGTGTACATCACATTTCCTAGTCTGTTAATTATTGTGCCAGGTTCCCAGTAAGCCATATTGTTCCTGAACATCCTGAAGTAAACCCGTTCTCCTGGTTTAAATGATCTCTTGGGTACTATAGGTCTATGCTGGTTTTTGTTCTTGTTCGGCAATAACTTATCAAACACAGATCGTATTCTCCGGTCAAACATCACTTCCGATGGTGAAAGACCAGATGGTGTGTTCCCGTTAGGTGTTATTCTGTATACTTGGAGAAACTGTTGCATAGCTTTTTCTGTCGGTACATCCTCTGATTTTTTAGAGCTCTCTTTAGTGTGTCTACGAATCTTTCAGCTTGCCCGTTAGACCGTGGGTGGTACGGAGCTATTTTAATATGCTTTACTTGGTACGTCTCACAGAATTCTTTGAAGTCACTGGAGGTAAATTGTGTACCGTTATCAGTTACCAAGCAATCCACGACGCCGAATCTCGCGAATAATTCATGTACACAGTTTATAGTATTTTCTGTCGTCGGGTGTTTTCATCTGAAAGCTTCTGGCCATTTACTGAAACTATCTACTGTTATTAAGTAGTAGTAACCGTCTATGGTTCCCGCATTATCCACATGTATTCTGGACCAAGGTATGTCCACCTTAGGCCATGGTTTCTGTATAGAAGGTGGTGCTTTTGCTGCAGCCGCACAGCCTTTACATCTTTCCACCATTTGCGTAATATCATTGTCCATGTTAGGCCAGTAGACGAAACTTCTCATAAGTGCTTTCATCCGGTTTTTTCCTGGATATCCTAAGAGAAAATCCTCCAAAATCCGCCGTTGTAACGATTTTGGTATGGCCACTCTTTCGTTATATAATAATATGTGATCACAAATTGAGAAGCTGTCTGCTAAATTCCTTTCCTTTTCTTCTATTTTTTTCTTGGTATTCTGAATAAATTCATCCTTTTCCGCTTCTCTTCTTATCTCTAGCAAGGTCACAGGTAGTTCCTTTACTGTATTGTATAACACTTTACTGATTTCATCTTCGGTTTGTAACGCCGCTATTACCGAGTCTTCCAGCGGTTCGCATTTTGCAGGTATTAATCGCGATAGTCCATCAGCGAGGCCAATTTTCTTCGATGGTAAGAACTCAAATTTGAAATTGTAGTTCAGTAACGTAGTTCCCCATCTTAGAAGTTTGTTAGCTGTATAGATTGGTAGTCCTTTTCTTGATCCAAAAATCGTAAGAAGAGGTTTGTGGTCCGTTTGAAGCGTAAACTCTCTCCCATATATATATCTGTGAAAACGAGTTATGGTGAATATTATGCCTAGTGCTTCCTTTTCAATCTGCGAATAATTCGTCGTGCATTTTAGTATCTCTTATCTTACTAGTAAATTTTCTGTTCCTACATTGGGATGCCTTGTGACCCATTTTTCCACACGCTAGACATTTTTTATATTTAAAACGACAATCCTTATTCCAGTGTAGTCCTCCACATTAATAGCATGCAGATGGGGAGGGGGAGCTTATATTTGCTTTGATTTTTGTCATATTTGTCCTATACGTTGTACTTTTTCCATCATTATTGAATTTTTGTTTTCTTTCCGGGGAGGATGAAAAACGTAAACTTTTGTTCAACTTACGTATATGTGCTACTCCTGACTCCTCGATATCCTTCGAGTCTTTCTTTATACTCAGGCATTTTTGGCAGTCTTCTGATAATTTTTGTATGTTAATCCAGGCTCATTTTGCAATTTTGAAAGCATTCTTTTGCGCGTTTCACTATCCTTAGCTGAGACTAACCCTTGTACAAAAATAAGACACTTGAAATTGTCCGGTGTTAATTCTGCCAACTTGAAGTCGTCACAATGTTTGTTCACGATTGTGGCGAATCTGGAGTAGTCCTCCTTTTCGTCCTTTACGGGGTTAAGACATTTCCACCTTTTGTGAAATAGTGACGTCTTTGGACTGAAAAGCTCTGTAAGGCATGTAACTGCTTCGTCAAACGTTAACCCATTTGTCTTTTTTGGCAAGATGTAATCCACAAATTTTGTGTATTCTTCTGTTCCTAATTTTCTGAGTAACAGACGTAGCTTCTTTGCTTCTGTCCAGTTTTGACAATCGATGTTGAAAATGGCTTCATGACGTCGGAAATAGTCCCCGAAATTTTTATCTTCTTCTAGGGAGTAATTGAATGTTTCTATCGTATTCCACACTGCGTTTTGGGAAAAAGTCGCCTCTTTTTCGATATTTTGTTGTTTGTTACCCGCTACTTTTAATATTAGTTCCTGGAGTTGCATTTGTCTTTCTTCATTTTTCATTTGTCCTTTTTAATTTTCCTTCTGCGTTTGTAGTAATTGCTTTTGCCACTTCTCTTCCATTCTTTCTTGGAATTGTAATTGCTGTTCATTTTGTCTTTCTTGGAGTTGTAATTGCTGTTCACTTTGGTATTTTACAATTTCTACTAAAATACTTTTAAAATCCTCCATGATAAGAGTCTTACGAAAAACTCGATTTTCCGTATTTTAATCCTCGTAAACCTTTGTCGCCAAGTTGTGGATACTGGCAAAAAACGGCAATTTTTTCTTTTGAGTCTCCGAGAAGTGCAAATTCTTGTCACCCAAGCTGTTGTGGTGAGAAGAGAGAATTTTTTTCTTTCCGTGTAGGCCCTAATTTCTCGTCACCAAGTTGTTGTGGTCGACAAGGGAGAATTTTTCTTTTTTCTTTCCCGTGTGAGTTCGAATTCCTCGTGGCCAAGTTGTTGTGGACAACGAGGGAGAATTTTTCTTTTTTTCCTTCCCAAGTGAGTTCGATATCCTCGTCGCCAAATTGTTGTGGGTTTCGGGAAGAAATCCGGTATCAAATAACAAACGCCAAGAATGAATATAGGAAAATAAATGTATTAACGTAATAATACAAACTGGTAATACAGGTTAGTAGTTCCAGGAATGCAGGTTAGTAGAAAAAATATATATAGTTTTTGGTATCGACGTATAGCTGTATGACTTCTTACTGAGTCTATGGGATCGTTACTGTGTCTCTTGCCGCTACGTTATTCTACCGACCGACTCGACCTCACTACTACTCTGACCGTCCGGGTATTCACTGGTAGTAGTATATGTATACCTTGGGTGAGTCCATTTGTGTAAAAAGGGGAGACCCCTCGACTCTTAGGCCATTTCATTATATATATATATATATATATATATATATATATATATATATATATATAGGGTGCGATAGCTAAATTGGGATTATTTTATTTTTTTTAATTTCGCACATGCGCATTGTTTGTTTTTGATTTTATCGACTGTACAGTATAGTAGGGTAAGTTGGGCACCTTCTGTGAGAAAAGGAGCACCCTGAAGCAATTCACCTAGAAATTGGAAACGGCATGTACTACCTGGTATTCGCGCCGGAAGGGTCAATACGAACATTTCAGAGTGTTTGGATGTCAATCTGAATACAGTGTAGAGGATTCGGAATTAGTTGGATGAGTCTAATGGTGATAACGAAGGTACGGCAGCTCTAAACAAAATCTCACTCTGATCGTTCTGATAAGAAATGAAATCCTAAATATGTTGGTGAGATCCAGGCCATGATTAACAATGATGCCTCCAAGTCTATCAGGTCCATAAACAGGGACACAGGAGTGTCTGGGTTTCTTATCAGGCAGTTAGTGCATGAAGAAATTCGGTATTTCACATACAAGATGAGAAGGGGGGCAATTTTTATCCCAGGCTATGAAAAACAAGAGGAAAGAACACTCTACGAAGCTTTTGAACAAACTCAAGCATCCTCCCAACCGAACATGCTTTGTTTTTTTTTCAGACGAGAAAAATTTATATCAGTATGTGAACACAAAACAACCGTTGTCTTGCTTTGTCCCCAAAAGGTGTACTGAGAGTGATGAAAACCAAAGAGCCAACCAACATCATGGTGTTTAGAGTGTTCACTTGTGATGTCGACGTTATGCCTCCATTCATCTTCTCACAAGAGCTCAGTCTCAACACGGAAGCCTACATCAAGTGTCTTGAGGAGGTAGTGCTACCCTGGGTTAAGAGGGTGGTTGCTGGAAGTGTCTATGCCTAGCAACAGCTCTCTGCCCCATGTCACACAAGCAGAAGAAGCCAATCATAGCTGTCAGACAATTTCTGAGACCACATCACCCCTTGCATCTGGCCACCTAACTCCCCAGACTGTAACCTTCTTTATTATTATGTGTGGGGGGCAGTTAAGCGAAACACCAAAGATGAACTGAAGGCAAGGATTATGGCGGCATTCACTAACTTAAACAAGGAGACCGTCCAGAAGAGTTGCACGATATTCCGAAGTTGTTTGGTGGCCATGGTTGAAGCCAATGACGATTTTATTGAATAAATTCCATATTTAGTATTTAAGAGATTTTTGTGTAGTTTTGGTAAATATATCTGTTAAAATGAGGTGTCAGTGTTATTTCTATTTTTTGTAATTTTCTGCTTCCTTATTTCGATGTCGTCATATTATTCATTTTATTATCATTTAAAACCTGCGGTCCGTTGGTATTTACTCATCTATGGTCTAGCAGATCCTCTTTCTCTTAACTTCTCGCTCGGAAGCGGCATTCTTAGAGAAAGAGCATCATATTTTTATTCATTTTCTCAGACAACCTTTAGCTTGTGTTCATAACATTTATCGACATATTGCAAAATTTCCAATATATGACTGTCCCTAACCTGTCGTGCCTATTTTTGTGTTCATTCTGAGCTAACGTGTAGCATTCGATTATGATCTGGATAAAAAAAATTTTTTAGTGTTGGCGGATTTGCATAATGAGTCATGATATAATTGTTTTGGGCTAAAGTGCTAATATAATTTCACTTTTGAAGTTTCTTCTGTGTAACCATGTTCCTAACCAACTGTCTACGATAATTTTAACAATTAACAATTCTTCACGTACAATTCCAGTTTCATTTCTTCTTGCGTTCTTCATTTCTCCTTTGTCTTTCTATGTTATCTACTTTTTTTGCAATGTTTTGAGCAATTTTCATAATTTTGTGAGTATTTTACAAATCATATTTTGGTCGTTTATAACTAATGAATCTCATTTTCCGTTCTATTTTTCAGATATTGACTGTCGGTGTCGTCCTGAGATTTATAGAACGTTGTGTCTGGTTATTCACCTCCAGGTTTGTCAATTTGAATTCCTGTTTTGCTTAACCTAAGAAGGATCATCTGTAATTCACCATAGACAGATGATTCTTCTGAAGCTAAGCAAAAACAGGAACTCAAATCGGCAAACTGGGAAGTGAATACGTTCGAAGGTACCTCTTTGAATGTCAACAATAGAATCGACGACAGCAAATGCAATGACAAACGTTTTTCATTTCTCATTCGGGCACAAATGTGTAGAAGTAGCTGTAGGATTTTGTAAGTATTTTGTAAGTATTTTAAAAAAAATTGTCTAATATTTTTGGTTGACATTCATTCGGTGCCAATCGTCATTTACACATAGATCGATACTTTTCATGACGGTGCTGTTTGCATGGGGCATAAGCTTGATTCATTTAATTTCGTGGCCGACAGGAACACCACTATAAGCTTAGTTGTTAGATCCTTTCTTTATTTTAAGATGACTAAGTGTTCTGGCTTTAATCAGGTATTCTCTTTAATATTGCCACTTCATTATTTGAAAACATTCTTGGAGGATACTTGAAAATTACGAATTTAACCGAATATTTAAAAAATTTTATAAAACTAATTCTGTTTTATACAAAGGCCATTGTTTTGTGCACGCACCTCTCAGTCGTTTACACAGTTCCTATTGATCAACCTTCCCATTCAATGTCTACTTCTGAAACAACGTTTAGCGTTCGCTTATTATACGAGTGACCATCATATTTCTATCTTTACAAAGTGTGAATTTACTATTTTCTTTTGTTCTCTCTGTCTTAGACTCTTCTTCTTTTGCTCAGTTTAAGAAGGGACAAAAATATCCCACATGCTAGTTTTTATCGTGTTCTGTTTTTAACTTAACTTTCTAATATTTTCCTTGTTTCATTTTTTTATTTCTGATTTTTCCCTTAATTTCTTTCTATTTGATTTCAACAATTATAAATATTCTTAATTTTATGACTAACATTGTTCGGGCACTAGAATATCTTATTTTTATAATTGTTATCATTAAAACAATACTTTGGTCGATCCATTCTTTGGCTCTTGTCATGTGAAATCCATGAGGACAAAGGAAATCTTCTTTTTCAATGAAAATTGTCTTTCCAGTTCGGCTTACTGATAATTTCCTTTTTTTAGTTTGTTTAATTCCTTCCATTGTTTCTCATTTCCTTGGTATTGCACATTCATAGAATCCCAACTCCATTATTATTATTATTATTATTATTATTATTATTATTATTATTATTATTATTATTTACCCGTCTCTGTTATTATTAGTAGGACATAGAAATAATAATAATAATATATGTAGCAGAATTTCTTTTTCTTTACATCAATATCGATATTCACTAATTCTAGTTTGGCACAAGGCCAAAAAGGAAAGCAGGATAAAGAGTAGGTTAGAACTCACCAGAAAAATGAATGGCTGGTTTTATAATAAGAAAATAAAAATATTCTCGTCTTGTTAGTTTTGAAATCTTAAAAATAATTGTTTTCCGTCTAAAAGTAGCGAATGTTGATTCACAAAAATGCTTCCTTTCTGATCAATTTACAGATCTGTTTTAAGGTATTCTTCAAAACGGAGTTGGGTGTGCTTTGTTAAATTTTGCTTTATAAGCCTTCCTTAGAAAAAGGATGTAAAATTGCAGTGAAATTGTTTTAAAAACAACTGATTTGATGATTCTGTTGAAGATTATATCGCTATAACGATTTTCTTGAATAAAGAACAATAATTTATTATAAAGATAATCTGGAATTTTTAATGAGTTAGTTTAAAGGAATCATACCGATAACATGTGAATAGTATGAAATAAGTTTTGATTTTCAAACCAGCGACGGTCGTTCTTTCATTGTGTTGAACGTTGTTTATCAATGTGACAGGTTCTGTGTGATTACATTCACTAGAGGCGAAGTCAGCTGGCTATTAAGAACCAATGCTAAAAAAGTCTTGGCATTGTCTTTTATTTTCGAAAGGAATCCTGCTGACCCTCCATCGGTGTCTTTTCTAACCTTTTTGGGTTGCTTAATCACCGACTGACATCTTCTGTATGCGGGTTTTTCGTTATCCTTTGCTTAATTATAGGCCTTCCGCTTTCTTTGTTGTTTGCAGTTCGGAAAAATAGAGGCGAATGGTCAATCATAAAATTTGCCTGTCTTATTTCTCCGTTCCGCAAAAAGCAGTTCGGAAAACAGATGTCATTTAACAAAATTGTCAATCCGTGTTTCTCAATCGCTACCATCACCAATACGAACAAATATATCGTTTCTCTCTAATTTTTATTGTTGTCCATGCTTTTTAATCAATTCTCATCCCCACAGGGTCCTCCTCCGTCACTTCTTTTTTTCCTTCTTTTTCTTCTTCTAATCATAATTGCTATGTGTAAATGTGATTTTATTCGTACATTTCCTTTTGATAAAACTGAAATTCAAGTAACGGTAAGTTTAACTTTAACTGAAAAACTTTTAACATTTTCGTATGACTGAATAACAGACTTGTTTTTATTGCGATCGGCTTTTCTCACTAACGATATCTTGCGAGACACCAAGTTTGTTGATGACTTATTCTTCTGTATTTTCATGTTCTTGATTCCACTCGTAGAGGTTTATACTTTTAAAGTATGTACTCATCATAGAAAAATCTGCAATTTATGTCTCTTCTTATCAATAGCTTTTCCTACAGCTTTAGAAGCAAGTTGCTTCTTCTCACTCAATGCGAATGTTTTTTTCATTTTCCTATATTCTTAGTTTAATGTTTCAAAATCAAATTCTACTTGGAAGCGTGATTTTCTATGACGATGAAAAATATAGGAAAACATTTACATATTTAAACGAAATATGATCCTATTTTTGTAAACGAATCTCTAAATTTATTAAACTCTTAATGACGCAGTTATTCCCCTTGCATCACTGCGGGGCTCAATGTATAAATATTTTAATTGATGAGTGACAATGCCAGAAAAAGAAGTTCCTCACTAGTTGGCTTACATACATTGTTCCTAGTAGATAATGTTCTAATGCTGATTTTCAAAGTAGTCAATTCTTTGTTATTATGAAAATTGTCACCACAAATTAAAAAAACAAACAAAAAGAAACAAAACTTTGTGCTTTGGATGAAGCTCAGTAAATATCAGAATTGTGGCAATACAGCTTTCTCTCAACCTCTTCTGATTTGATCGTGAACCGTATTAATTTAAACTTACTAAATATCTATGTTATGTAGATTTTCGGACAGAAACATTTTTATTTGTTTAGTATGAAATAGCATTGTTCTATTTTAAATCTTTCCAAAATTAATGAATAAAAAAAAAGAAAGAAAAAACAAAAAAACAACAAAAAATGGAAGTAATAATCATTAAACACGAAAGTGCAACTAATACTATTTTTGCAGAAAATATCAAATTTATTGATATATTTTATTTTGTTGTTTTTGTTATACTTTCAAAAAATAATTGGTCATATTCTAAGCGTAACTTAGATGCAGCAAAAGGACGAAATTATGGGGCATTTAGTGAGAATGGAAACCACTAATAAGCGAACCATGCTTGCTAAACCATGTCAAGTTACCCAAAGAGGTTTTAGTTATAAGGGTGATATCAATTTGCGACTATGAATGGAATGAGAGACCATTTAATTTTTTATTGAATATGTGTCTGTATCACATATATTTATTCATATTTACAGAATTAAAGTGAACAATTTAATTTTGCGCAAAAAAAAATCTAACTCTAACATAGATGAATATTTTTTTCAGATGGAATTAATCTTAGGAGAAACATCATGGCCTTACGTTTCTCGTCGATTGAAATTGAGAAAAATATAATTCAAGGGAAATAACTCTTTCAGCAAATATATCAGTAATTTGATTAGCTAAAGAAATTAGGACCAATAATATTGAATGTTTTAGAATAGAAAAAACCCTTCATTTTATTTTTATAAATCTGAAAAAATGGAACTTCGTAAGGATTTTTTAATTAAAGCTGAAGTGTTATGTCTTTGTAATTTTTCTATTTAATTCATTTGTATATTGCTCAAATGAAAGCTTTAATAAGGGCCTTCTATTTTGCAGACGCGAGATATGTTTATGTTGTAGATAATTGAATCATTTAATTTTCTGAAGGATTTTATTTATTTATCTTTATAAATATATGGGATTGAGAATTTATTTTTTCATTATTGACCATTTAAGGCACTTTAAATATGTTAAAGCACAAAGATGTAGTGGAGATAGGAAAATCGTGTTTTTCAAGTGACAATGACCTTCTTGCCCCAACAATAAACATGTGAAATCTTGGCTTGCCTTGGTTCGAATTCCGAACAATGGCACCAGTGGCAAATATGAAAATATTTAATCCGCCAAATAAACAGAAGAAATCTCCTAAACCTTGATCTGACAGAAAGTAAAAATTCAGGAGCATCAAGTGAAGATCGAATTTACAATATTTGACAGCAAGACAAGATTGCTAATCATCGCTTTACAGTTGGCGCCACAAAACATTAGCCATAATATGCAAAGTTTAATATAAAGAGCAAAAATATGTGAAGCATCTATTAAGGAACGAATTCATAATGGTAATAATCTCAAGAAATAACTTCTTAACTATTGCTCTACGGCAAGGCATCCTTGGGTACATTGGACAGGATTGTGTTATTTAGTCTAAAAGAACGGCGATCTTTTTTTTGTGTTGTGTGTAAGAAGTCTACAAAACACAAGGAAATATACAATTCTTTATTCTGAATCTTTATTTTTAATTTCATTTATTTATTCGGGTTTTCATCGACATGAGGAATGGTTTTCTGGATTAACAACTCAAAATACAAGCAGTAATCAAACTTTTATCAGGAACTCAAGCAAGAAAACAACGACATTTGACACACAGTGACATAACCATTCCAGAACAAATATTCTAAAAATATTTTAGCGCTTAGCAGTGTTGAATTTGGTTTTTCAAAGTCGTCCCATTAAAAATGAACTATGGTTTCGAAGAAACTTATCATCAAGAAATAATGATTGAAGAAAAAGTGAAAATTATGTAAA